>JARGYV010076783.1:0-16120 GCA_029532675.1 Ornithodoros moubata | reverse complement strand
CCCCACCCCCGTTTATACTTAATTTGATCGTTTCTCTTTTAACTGTAGACGTCACTTTTCATTCAATTCATTGCATCTCATCTCCTCGGTATTTCCATATCCTTTGATTAATCATCGTTTTCCTGTAATAAATCGTGTCCCGGTTGAAACAAATATCTTACAATTGAATTTATATTTCACGATTGATTCAGTGCGTGCACAGCTAAGGTTGCAAAGATCGCACGCGAGTCCATGTACTTCCTAAAACATCAATGCCAAAAATTAGATGAAAATACTCCACTTAACACTCTTCGGAGAACTTAACACACGGACGTCCCCGCAGCAACGAGACAAAGCAGTTGCCAGTTCACCCATCTCTCGCGTATACTGCAAGTAGAAAAAACATACACGAGCATCGTGCGGACCCACCACAACCGCAGCCCTGTTTGTTTCGATACGTGATACGCTTTCCTCAGGTTCCTTGTATGCCGCCCGCAGGCCCGCATGCAGACGGCTGCGTCAATATTTGGCGCGTTCCGATGACTCAAGCATGAAACGGGACATCTGGGGTCTGTGCGGTATGG
This sequence comes from Ornithodoros moubata, assembly GCA_029532675.1. Lineage (NCBI taxonomy): Eukaryota > Metazoa > Arthropoda > Arachnida > Ixodida > Argasidae > Ornithodoros > Ornithodoros moubata. The sequence continues at coordinate 15,557 of JARGYV010076783.1, read as the reverse complement.
GGCTCCTGGTGTGAAATAGGATTAGCGCCGCACGTGGCTATCCCGAGCCACGCAAGGGATATCTAAAAGACTACTAAGTGGAGGAAGACAATCGAGCTGTACGAGAGAGAAGGACTGGATACCGCACTCGTATCGCACTGTCTCTTGCGCGCTGTGAGACGTTAGCGATCTACGAAGCCTGGAGGTAAACCGCAGAGGTGACGCCAGAGGGAACTGTTCTTTCCGCTAAAACGTTGCTTCTGGTATCGCCCTTGCGGAATGCCTTCATCTCACCGGCAGTTACCGTTGGACAGCGGCCCAGTACTATACTACGGACGATAAAGGGAGCAATAGCTTCGTGACGACGAAGTCAAGTTCCATGAAGAGACCTTCCGCGAATTCACAAAAATTAGCGACTACTATGAGGTGTATTCTGCAATACGCTATGCGACCAGTATGCACGGATGCAGTTCGCGCTGCTCCAAGAGTGTAGTTACTTCTAACCTTTCTCTCCATGCGCTTTCTTGGCTTCACCAAACTACATCCGAGCGGACGAGGAAGAGAGTAATTCTCCGCTAATACTCCGCCACTGTTTCACTGCCATCGAGCTGCCAGTGTCACGATCACATATCATTCTACCAATGGCAGAGTCCCAGAGTAACGACCAACCATCCTACACGCCATGCACTGCGGTGCTTCCCCAATGTACCTTACCACAATCGAGCCGCAAATTCAATTTAAAGGCATCGCTGGGAAGTGGAGCTAAGAGGAAAGCGGCGGAAACCCTACCGCGTCAAGGGCACCACCGATGTCTGGGAAAAAGCGTAGGGCTCCAGGGAGAGAGAGGAGAGAGAGAAAGACCCCTGTACAAGACTGCAAATCTGATTAGAAGGGACTAGAGCTTGGAAGTCGTGACCCGAATAGCACTCCCTGTGTATGGTCTCCCCCCTCTTCCGTACCTGTCTTTTTCTTTTTCTGCTCCCGCGCTTTCGACGCAAGCAACTCCCGTACCTCCTCATTTTTTCCCCCCATTCACCCAATGGCCATTTCTCACTGCTTGTGTTTGTCTGCGGCCTCGCTGTCTTCTTTACCATAGATGTCTGACTCGACGAGTGTTTCTCGTGTTGTGAGGGCTATATTGGGGTGCCGTGGCGATACAGGCGTTGATAAGGATCGTCTCCGCGTAAGGGCTGATTGGGTGCTAGTACGAGATAGAAAGATGCGTGCTTCAGAGCTAGAATGCGAAGAGTTGTAAGACAAAGGTACAGATAATCACCTCGTGGGTACAGTTTGTCAATAACTGTCGCTCTATTTCAATTTAGCATATGTCGATCGTAAATTTTTACTTTCACGACTGCAACTGCTACGAAATTATGGAATGCAACTGTTGAAAAGTCGTTGAGAATCCCAAAAAATGTTTTTCAACCCAAACATTCTCCTTCTTCCTCTGCCTTCTCGTGTTCACGTGTGATCCCCGCTTTTTTTCTTTTTTTCTTCTTCACCTGTGCATTTCGTGTACAGAAACCTTAAGTAAACTGAGGCAGCCAGTACTCCCATTCATATAGTTTCTTCTTTCCCGAAGTGAACCTAGGTTATCTTAAGTCAATAGAACGTCGCTGCGGATGTACGGGTGCCACTGTGTGCGGCGTTTCATATTCGCTCGTACGTTCGATTAGTGTCAGCAGCTGTCGGTGCTCACACCCTCCTTGCTGAACCCCTCCTACATCTATCTTTGTCTACTGGTTATTTATTCAGCAGCCTGTCAACCACCTTCAAAGTGACGCAGCGGGCGTGGACCCAAGAAATGAAGTGTTGTTTTAACTTATCATGCTACGCCTTTCTGTTTGTACCTTCGTCTCGTTGGCTCGTGTTTTTCTCGTATACAGAGGCCGGCAAAACATCGTCTAATATATAATAATAAACCTTGAAAGCTGAAAGCTTCATGTGGTACCCGATATCACTTTGCGAAAAAGGAAACGGCTGAGACGGTGTAACTTAAATGGAAGCTTGGGTCCTTCGTATCGATTTCATATAGACTCATAGCGTGAACACTGATATGAGTATTATACTCATAATGAATTTACTGTGGTCTGATATGGAGATAAGTGAATCGAGGAAAGAGAAGCAAGGATAGACAGTATTCGGAACGACTTTAATCTTGGTTCAAACGTTTGCGACCGGTGAATGATAGCCATAAAGTAGCACCAACTGCATTTTCATGGGTGCATAGACTATGGAAAACCACTTCAAGGGGAAAAAAAATGATGTAAACAATACACAGGTAAAAACTTAGCATCGCGTGTGCGCCAGACATAAAGGCACATACGTCATACAGATTTCTATGAATATTCACACATTTTTATGTTTGTTAAGAATTTCCCATCGCGTGATAATAAAAGCGTGCACCAGACGGTTCCACCACTGCGCCCACAACACTTGTGCGTTCCCTAAAGACAAGGGCTTTTGTACAAACAGCGCCGTAGAATTTTCCATATTCCTCATATTCCTTGCCGACATTCACTATACATTGCACGAAGCAATCGCGTTGGAAATGCAAATCAACACTTCTGTCACGCTAGAAACACACATTGAACATGAGAAAAAGAACGAAAGAGAAGACATGACCTTCATGCAGGGGCCACGCAAAAGGACCGCGACGCCACAAAGCTCCACAACAGCGAAGATGCTTTACATCACGCTAGCGAAAACAAGGAGAATCAAAAATAAAGAAAAAGTGACAGTCATTCGCGAAAATGATGAAGATCTCACAGGCAGACGAAAAAAAAAAAAAAAGAAAAATAAAGGCGAGAAAACAAACAGCGCCCTTCCAGGGGAAGAATGTAAAGAATACTCGTGTATGGAGCATACTTAAGGCGAACGTGACTGCCATACCGGACTGCTGCCAGTGCACGAAGACAAGACAAAGGAAAGGACGATGAGTTTTGGGGGTGTAAGCTGGAGCGAGGTATAGAGTCCCTTCTTCCGCCCATATTGCATCTTATGGATGGGGATCGTGTGCGCAGTGTATATACATTAAAGATGCGCAGACGGATTCTCAGGGCGACCCCTATATGGAGCACAACTGGCGCGGGTCGCTAGGTAGCTGCTTCGTAAAGAAACCATCCGAGGATATCCGTAGGATTTGAACGTTACAAATCAATTATACGTTGTGAGGTTTCTTCTGGACTAGGAGTTCGGATACGCGGTGAGTGAGTCGTTTATGTAGGTCCTTTCAAACGAATAGGTCGCAGTACAGTAATGTTGTGTCAAGATATATGCTTGATGTACATTGGTGCCGATGGATGTCCAAATGCATGGGCATCAAGCTGAAAACTGGCAAGAGAGGTGTTTACAGGATAAGCACTTGTCCAAGTGCTAGACGTTCGAAACCCTGTCTTTTCTGTCGTGTTTCTTGCCTTTTTCTGTTTGACACGAATATCGTGTGTTTGGATGTTTACTGGACGTGTGAGGTTTACTGGGCCCATCACGCTGACGTTACAGCGTAAGCCAGTTCCGTGCGTTTCAGTGGATTCATGACTACGTGTGGTCTGTCATTCTCAGTGCAAACGCCAAAGTTACGGGGATGGGTAATAGGTGCTCATCGAATGGTGATAGATGCGAGGCTGCATATGAACTCGCCGAGTCGTCCTCCAGGCTGTGCTAGGTACGCGCATCAATCTTTGTATCATGAACGGTGGGACACGAGGACAATGTGACGCACATAATTTTCTGACAAAATTCTAATTCTGGATATAAAACTGCGCAAACTAGCGCGTGCCTGGTAGAAAGCAGCAAGTCTCCAGCATTTTTCTCGGAACAGCCAATTTTGCGGTCACTGTATCACTGAGGATGGGCAACTGAATACAGTATATGTGAAAAGATACGAAACCCCTTTTTATTTAAGTAGTAAATGGCAAAAGAACATTTTCATAATTGCTCCATAATATTCCTACTTTCATCAAGCTGCCCGTCTTTTCTTCCTAAATCCATGCATTGTTTTTGCTAGCAAACAAAAAGTATACGTTACGTACTTCATGACAGTCATCATGATTACGGACAGACAGCAATAGAAGTCTCCGGGTTTATGCAACAGCAACACGCAATAGACGTTTCTGGACAAAGCAAAGCTCTCTCTCGCTCTCTTGGGGTTCTATAGGGAGACGACGATGAGTTATCGTCGCATCATCGGGGCACATGGGATCACGTTCTCGCCTTAGTCACGTAGCACAAATGCACTTCCAGTTTTCCACTTGGGCATCCACGCTTTCCTCGAAGCCGGAGCGATGTCTCCCCTTCCCTATTTATACTCGCCCTCTACACTGAGACAGAGGTAAGACCAACACGTGCTATGTGTTGGGACTTTAAAATGCAGTCTTGTCCATTCATTTTCGTGCTCAAGCTCAGTTATTTCTTGTGAAGGAATTCTTGCATTAGCTCGTCTGCGTTTATGCTATTTTATCTATATACAGAACCATAAACCGGACATATGCGTGACCGTCCTGGATAAAAATAAGTGAAGACACATAGATCAATGGCAAGAATTTTGATACTTGCTTGGAAGTTTTCTGTCACAAGGCCGACAACTACAACAAAATGTCTGGCGTCACTAACGAGATTATTGATAGTGACATTGAAATATGATTCATATGATCACCGTATAGTGTCACTCATGACTCGATCGCTTTCATGTAATATTTCTCACCGCGAAAAAACTGACCATGTATAGAGAAGTGAGGAAAGGTGACACCGAAGGATAAAGACTGGCATGGGATGCTACCATGCCGACATGTGCTTGAGAAGATGTAAACCCAAGGAAAACTCCAGGGAAGGCAGCCCGTGGAATTATGCGAATCTATCATGTCCCGGCGTGTTATGTGGTTTTGGAAACCTCCAGCAAGCGAGTCCTCTCACTGACTATGAGATGCCAGTGGTTTTTAACAACGACGTACAGATCTGTGCCATGAACCTTGTGCGACCTCTGGATCACGATTTAAAAAAAGAAGAATAAAATAGAGGCATATCTTTGCGTCGGAGATAGCAAGATCCCTTCTATATCGTGCATCCTTTGTTTTTTCTTTGTTCACGAAAGAGAGGAATCACCTTCGTATATCTCGAACGTCGCCAATGTTGCCCTGGCATAAACGTACATGTAGCAAACTCACGAACGCACCTACTCGTAGGACATTGTATATCCTTTGCATGCAGCTGGCGGTCTATGTTTCTCCGTACTCGTGAACCTTGCCGTAAAAAAGTAACGCTTCTGAACATCATTGCACAATGATATCCAAACAGCTGAAGACCTTACTGAGCGACAAAGGCGGCACTCGCCATGCATACCACATCCGAGAGCCATTTTCTTCCTGAAGCAAAACACTTCGTTATACGAAGCGCCCTATTTCGGGAGGAACGCTGCTGCCAGTTAAATTCCGCCAGTGCCGTCTAGGAAATGTTTTACGACAGGGACGTGGACCATCTTCTATGTGCCCGGATATAATATGGTCCTTAGCGTTCCGGCGTGCACTTCGGCGAAACAGAAAGTAATGCCGGATGTCCCCGAAATGGCTGCAGCGCCACCGTGGAAATGGAAGGAATGGGAAGTTTGAGGAAATGCTGGAAAAACGAGTGTTGCAGGAGAACCTATACGTGGGAGCTTGAAAAAGGATGAACTTCGGTGCTATTGTTACCCAACAAGAGTAATAACAACAATGCCGTAGCACATCCTTGTAGAGTGCAGTGCAATATTGATAGTGCAGTGACGTGACCGTGAAACTGACTCATCGTACTGGAGAAGTCAGCCGCAAGCTCGTGGTCTTATTTCCATTTTTTCCCTAAATCGATCCAACGATCCTGAATACATGCCAAAATAAAATAATATCAATAATCAAATATTACATATAATTATTATTATAGAAAATAATGTTCAAAACAATATCAATATCAAATCCGTGATTGATCATTACTTAACCGTTTGCGCCGTGGGCACTTTTGTGAACTACATGTGTCCCAAGAAGTGACTGACGCTAATCGATTTTTATCTGCCTAACTGAACTAATCGGCTGAACTAATTAAAACGCTCACCGGAGTCCATGCACTAGGCGATTGCCGCGGACACCCTGCGAGGGAATGCGACTCTATGTAACGAAAGTTACGGGGTAGCTTCGATCTCCTCTCCCTCTTATTTTAGATAGTGTCACCATCAGTATCATTTCTGGCTTTGCGCAACCTACCAGTTTCATGTTGCTGTGGCCGTTCTTACGATGCTCACGCTATATCGAACGCCCCCGTGCTTAATAATACCTAAGACTTTTCAGTTTGATGATGAAAAAAGAAGAAAGATAGAGAGACCGACAATATGGAACAGTGAAGAAATTGAGGCGATTTGGCCTGAAAGGTAACGCCCTTCGCAATGTTCCAGTTGTGTTTACCCGCACTCCCTTTTTGAAGGAGCAAGAAGCCGCTTTCATGAAAGAGAATGGTTGAGGTTGACATTTCACAACTGGTCGATAGCGGCATCGACTGCGGCCGTACTTGCCACGCAATGGGGTCATTAAGTTGCACTGAAACCCTGGATACCGACTCAGCCCAGACATAGTAAACAACCTTGTTGGCACGCTATTACTAGATCGTTGAGGTTTATCACAGAACTACATCCGACAATCCGCGTGCTGGCTTACCAGAAGGTGCGGAGGTCAGAGGAACGTAATCGTTAAACCGCTATCGGGCGAAATATCAAAAGACGTGAAATGTTCCCGATTATTTTGGTACCCATAGTGTACATCCTGAATGAAAACATAAGGTTTTGATTACCCACTCTAAATTATTGTTTGTAATGGATATCATGGCGTGCAGTTGAGTGTTAATGAGTACTTGTAATAAGTATTTCTGGTTCTAAGACGAGTGCACAGCAACACAGAGCATGATTTTACATAACATATCTGAAGTGAAATGCGATTTATTGAGCACACAGTATCTGTATTTTTTTGCGGATATCTAAAACTGGCACGGACTGTGTAACTAACGAATAAATGTAATACTTCCTCAATGCAAGAACTGAATGCCTCAAACAATGCACTAAGTGCATGCTTCGTGTCATAGGATTAGTTCAAGTAATATTCAATCTTTTCCCGTTATAACAGCAGCCCAGCCTAGCCAATTGGGAAGACAACCGTCCCCAGGGCCATTTTGTGCCAATGCGCACTCGAATTCCTTCGCACCCTCTTGTTAGCAGAGTTGCTTCCCTTGTTCGCCCGTTTACGTCAACGAAGCTCGTAAAAGACGAGCACCAGACCAGGGTTATGCGCTGACCAGGACCATAACCTAAATGAAGCACAAACACAGCGTGCACTCGAAGGAGCGACGATAAACCGATAGGACCCTTCGAGATCTCTCAGCTCGCGATAGCACATAAAACGACTGCTGCACAGAGACTCGCTATTGAGTGAACTATACTGTCAGTCATCCATGTGTATAGTCTGCAGGTGCAGCGGACGCTGGAGAATACTGCCGTGACCGTGGAAAATCCACATATGCAAGGTTACGAGAAGGCTAGGGTAGGGCAAATATGACACGATTTGTTCACAGTTGGGCTGATGATGCTGGCTCCCTTCTCGTAGTGTAAACCTTTTCCTTAACCCTGTCATTCTTCACATAATTCCACGACAAGACACACACACACACACACATATATATAAACAAACATGATTGCGACATGAGTCTACTGCTCACCATTCAGGCAGACTTTTTCCTCATTTACATTTTTAGGTCGAGCATATAAGTCATTTACAAAGTTCGAATTCGACGCAGCAATTAGTTTTGGTTAACTCAGCTTGCCAACGCGTAAATGCACTTTACAACGCGCGTACTTCCGCGCCGTTAGCCCACTTTATCATTAATCACAGCTCACCGCACGAAGAAATGGAATGCGAGGGGTTGCACAGGCGTGCACCCATTGCGCCTATTAAGGGACAATTGGGCTGCTCTATCAGTGCATATTTAATGCGGTGAGGCGGGGAAATTCCCCTTGTGCTGTCACCTGCCGCAACGAGGCCCTCAGCGGTAGGCGCGGGTGACGACAGGAGCAGGAAACATAGTCATCACGGCATCAGTCCCACAGGGTTTGCTATTATAGCCTGCTACGTTGCCGTGGTTACCGAAAGGAAGCTCGACAGCCAAGATGAGAAGGCGAAAACACAAAAACATTGACATGTGCTGAGAATGCGGGCTGTGCATGATTATAAGCGATACAGAGAGAACGCTCTCGGCAATGTGATGCAGTCTGCACATTGTTGGGTTGGATTAGATTGATTACGGAATCTTAGTTGGCCTCGGCAAATATGATAAAAAAAAACACGTTATGTATACCAAACTTGTAGCATACAGTTGCCAGTGCGGCATGTTTATTCGTACGGGAAGCACAAGACTGGCTGTATTTTCACCAGAGCAAACTAAACCAGTCATTTACTGAAGAGTATTGGAATTCTCACGCCGGCACATGCAGGTAGAGACGAAATATGCATACAAGCCTTAAGGTGCCTTTGAACAATGAAAAGAACGATTCCAAGATGTTGGTTTGAGTCATGCAGCTGGCTGGCTTTCTTAATGACTCTTCCTCCATCTGTCATTTGCTGTTTCATGTGTGACAACTGAATCTACGAGACTGCTGCGAATCTACTGCATCTTGCATGTGTCCGTAATTGTACTGTGTTGTTCCCAGAAATGAGAGGGCGGCCTGGCTGAGAAAGGGCGCCGATGATCCCAACAACTGGTTCCCGCTGCACACTCTAAGATAAAGGGAGTTCACGTAACGTGACCACCGCAACCATTTTCTTTCTACCCAGACCCCGTATATAATAGTGACAAAGCATAAGCCATGTTCAACCAGCCAGTGACCTACTTGGTGAGAGGTGGACGTCGGATAATGGTTGTGGGAACTTCTCAATTTGTCTTAGAGTGCGCGCACAGCAGCCGCCATGCCGCCCTCATAGTTCTCAGGAGCAGAACGCTCACTGATGCTGCCATATTTTTTTCCCTCCCAAGGAACTTTGGAGGGTGGCAAGGCTGGCTGGCTGACAAGGGACCTCAGCTATGGCGGTACTTCCGTTCATCAACCAGGACACGTCTCAGATCTGGAGGCGCATCAATGACAAGATCGAGGAGCCCAAGAGTCAGCGGAGACTCATTCTTATCATCGTTTGTGTTGCGCTACTGCTGGACAACATGCTGTACATGGTCATTGTGCCTATCATTCCACAATATCTGCGGAGCATCGACGCCTGGTACACACATACAGAAGGTGGCAACATGTCATCGTACGTGGTTAACACTAGCGTCAATGGTGTGTGGACGAACCGTACGGAATGGCGCCGCATGGGGGGGCGGGTGGTTTACGAAGGAGAAGAATCGGCCGTCGGTGTTCTCTTCGCTTCAAAGGCTATCATTCAACTGTTCATCAATCCCTTTTCCGGTGCCCTGATCGACAGGATCGGGTACGACCTTCCAATGATGTTCGGTCTATGTGTGATGTTCCTCTCCACAGCTATATTTGCCTGTGGGAAGAGCTACGGTGTCCTCTTCTTTGCGAGGAGCCTTCAAGGGGTGGGGTCTGCCTTTGCAGATACGTCAGGACTTGCCATGATTGCTGACCGATTCACTGAAGAAGCTGAACGCAGCAAAGCTCTTGGTATCGCGCTTGCGTTCATTTCTTTCGGTTGTTTAGTAGCTCCACCATTCGGCGGACTGTTGTACGAGTTTGCGGGAAAGGAAGTTCCGTTTGTTATACTATCTCTTGTGTGTTTAGTCGATGGCCTGTTATTGCTGTTCGTCATGCGACCTGTCAAGCAACAGATGAGGGAACTTGGCGTGGAACGACCGAAAGGGACTCCGATATGGAGACTTCTTATCGATCCGTACATCGCCTGCTGCGCTGGGGCCCTCGTCATGTCGAATGTCTCACTCGCGTTTCTAGAACCGACAATTTCCATCTGGATGAAAGACACGATGAATGTTGACGAATGGAGAATCGGACTCATTTGGCTGCCAGCTTTCTTTCCGCACGTGGCAGGTGTGTACCTCACGGTACGGATGGCGAGGCAATACCCACAATACCAGTGGGCTATGGCTTGCATGGGTCTAGCATTGGAAGGCTTGAGCAGCTTCATTGTACCCTTCGCTCGATCTTACTGGGTTCTTATTCTGCCCTTGTCCGCGATCTGCTTTGGCATCGCTCAGGTCGATACGTCCCTGCTCCCAACGCTAGGATATCTTGTCGATGTCCGTTATGTGTCAGTGTACGGGTCTATCTATGCCATTGCTGACATATCTTACTCGCTTGCTTACGCTGTCGGACCTGTTATTGCTGGCGGTATCGTGGAGACAGTAGGTTTCACCGCGCTGAATGTTTTCATCGCTATCTCTAACCTTCTTTACTGTCCTCTTTTAATCATGCTGCGACACATTTACGATTACAAGCCGTTCGAAAGCGAGGCGAACATTCTCATGCAAGACCCACCAGCGAAAGAATATCAGACGTACCAACTGCAAGATGGCGTCGCGACACAAAATCAGCCAAATGTGAGCAACCATCTGCAGCAGACGTCGTTCATGGAGGGCAATAAAAGTAGCCAGCCAACGACCAAGCAGGGAGCAGCGGTAGCTCAGCCGGGCATGCCGGGAAAGCCCAGGAGACCAGACAGACCCAAGAAGCACGTGCGCGTAAGAGGATACAGGTCATCTGACATGGAAATGATGATTACCAGCTCGGAGGAAGAGGAGGATTTGGAATAAAGTCACGTTAGATAGGAAAACAAACAAAGAAAAAGAAAGAAGAAGCCAAACGTTGTTGTCTAGGACTGTTTTCTCCTGTTTGGAAGGAAAGACTTCATTTTTGACGCCGCTTCCATCGTCGTAGTCAACTTTACCGTGTTCTCGCTTACGGCGTCTGTGTCAAAAGTGCCCGAAATAGCTGCCGTTTGATGTGACTTTCCGACGGTGTCTCTTCTGCAGTTCGTTTTGTGGAGTTGTTCTAAGCTCTTTTTGGGGGGTTGCCGAGAGTGAGGTTCATGAACGTATAACAACGTCTTCTAATTAGAATGTAGCAAAAGTCATCACACTCGTCATTCTTAAGTTATACACTGTGGGACAATGAGAAGTTTGCGCTCCGTATATATGTAGAGATTCAAGCAATAAGCCGCCAAGTGTAAGAGTTAAGCAGGTCGTTAGCACTGTGTGATGTGATTGTTGAGGTAAGTTTTTTAATATAACATTATTCACTAAAAACACTACAATAAGCATGGATTACAATTTTCAACGTGACTCGTCCTTTGGAGTTGCACTTGGTAAATCGGGGGGCCTTATTTGTGAGGATTCGTAGTAAGACGCGAGCAACCCCGATTAACGCTTTTACTTCAGTGCGTTGAGTGGCCACGAATGGTGCTACTAAACCTAAGAGCAATGCTACGCAACCACGTTATGCAGTAAACCTAACCTTATCACATATTCGACATGTACTGCCACTGGGAAACAATGTTTACCAATTCGCACAGGCGTCAAACCGAAGCACGCATAGCGGGTGACAGGTGCCTGTGCAACTGCTCTCGTTGTGTCTAGGGCACCACACTGTTATCAAGGAATGTACTGTATGTTAATAGTTGGATGTACAAGTTGCATTTGACAAGATTCTTATCTCTGAATGTACAGAAAGTGCGACCCTGTTTCTCATGTTTTCATTTGATAGAAACTGGCGTTGGCGTATGGATACTTCGAACTTTGCATTTTGCACTCAGTCGAAGGGAACTATAGGTTGTTAATGGAAGTTAGTGCAAGAACACTGCTTCGTGCTTTGAAAGAGCGAGAGAAGAAGAAAAACTGAAACAGCGTCACTACAAAAACGAGTTCGAATTACCGGTATTTCACAGCCAGTTGGAAACCGAAATAGATGTGCGACAGCGAAACTCTCTCTACTTGTGTGCATGAATCTTCGTTGCATTCGCAAGCAAAAAGCGGTGGACTATTCTGCTACAAACTGACCGAGCTAGTCACGTGATACCGTTATGCGACACTTCATGGTGAAACGGTGCGTTGAACCACGTCTGCCGCGCGATATTCTCGATGTGCAATGAACATGAACTGCATTCTACACGGCTACAAGCAGAGCAGGATTTTATTTGTGAGTGTGTTTCTGAATGCGAACTTTCTGCCCTTAGCGTGCGTGAAGTGGAGGATTGTTTCGTTATGTTGTGGACTTGTTTTTATGGATTTCACTGAGTGCTCATCTCTGTGGTGCATGACGCGAAAAAGCTGAAGACAAATCGATGCTTTCCAGACAAGATGCATTTAACATGCTTTAAACTCCGGTACAGTAGATACATTTACAACTGGAGTGGTCTTTTAACCTTCTTCATTTATGATGCAATTATCTCATAGGGTGTATCTCATCGCAGCGTGTAAAGATAACGTCAGTAACAGCTTTTTACTACCCAATATTTCGGACGCTAATGTTTGCCTCCAAGATTCCATGTGGTGGTTGTTTCAAAAATGTAGGGCTAGCGTTTTTATCAATGCTACGTAAGGCATGACAGTTGCTCCCTTGTGTTGGTCAAGCACCTGACCTTACGATTACGTTGCAGAGCTTCAGAATGTACACTTAGGCAGCAGTCCAATGAGTAGATGTGTATAGCGTTGCGATGGCATTTCCTTCGCATTCTGTGACATTCCCATCTAGGTGTTTCTATTGTGTAGTTAATTCTACATCTTCGTCGCGGCATGCTTGCTTGCAGCCCCAAGTTGTTCAGTCCTACATGTCGTGGACAGCCGTTACTGTAATTCGTTATTCTCAACGTACCCTTCCAAGGTTCTCGGAGGAATAAACAGCACAAACAATTTAAAATGCAGAGACGTCTCAAATGAGTGCTGTTCAAAAGCTGTGTTCTCAGGAATAAATATTCCGTTCCTAAATATTATGACTGTGTGGTTTAAGTTGCAGCAATAAAAAAGAGCTATCTATCGTATGCAACGAAGAAAAAAAAGGTGTAGGGGAGAAAATGACTTTTAGTTTCTGGTGGGCTTTGTTTTTGACCTTACCGATAAAAACCATGTCGTTGATGACGTCCATGTACGCTTTGAAAACAGTCTCTCACCACACAGCCTGTTTGAAGCTTTGTGTTAATAGTGTAAAGATTCAAGAAGAAAGAATATCTGTCGGCAAGCTACTGTTAACTCACCGTTTTGGCTCAAATTACGGTATCCTCCTTTAGAAAGTCTGAATGTTAGGAAAGTCGATGACTTTGAATACTTCCTCAGGCACTTGAAATAGCTCTATGAATGTTATGCTGTTAGAGTATGTTAACAACTGCTTTCCTTATCCGTTACGACCATTTGTAAAATGAGGCTAGCTATTCAGACTTGCGTGAGAAAGCGTCATTGATACCATATACCTTTATAGGGTATAAAAATTCATGTCACCTATACAAGACGACGACTGCTCGAGCAATATGTCCCTTTCTTGATGGACTGTGTTATGAAAGACGTGACTTGTACTCGTCGCCTCGGTGCGTTGTGTAATTTTAGCCTGTTGCTCTTCAACCTACGTGCGTAGAAATAAAAATGTCCAAGAGGTGTGTGTCTAAAATTGTCACGTGTTGAATTCCAGAAAAAGTGATGAACAATGACCTACTCTCATTGATATGTTTGACATGTACTTTTGCATATATAACTCCCTTCTGGCAAATTATTCGATGCAAAACGGCTTGAAGTGGATTCATTAAAAGGGCAAGCGGCATTACACCAATGCGTGAACTCAAGGATTGCGGAGCTTTCTCCAAAGCTGCTGTCTTTTCCCTTCAGTCGGGTTTGAATTCCCTCATTCCGATAAATGCGAGTTCCACCCTTAACTAGCGCCCGAACCTAAACAATGGCAAGTCCCGAAAGGGAGAGGAGGAAGAAGGAGAGGAGAGAGTGAGATCAAGAGGATTGTCGTCTCTTCTGTGTACCTTTCATATTATCTGTTCGCTCGATCGAGCTTCCCAAAACCCAGAGAGGCAAACAAGTAAAAAGAGAGAAACGGGAAGTGCTGGGGGGGTCGTGATCACGTGACGGCTCTGTCTGTTGCTGCGCCACTCGAGTGAGAGGATGTGGTGCAACCTTCCTGTATATTGTGCTCCGAGAGGTACCGCGTTTGTCAACGGGATGTGTGAGATAATTGACAGTTATCTGAACAGAGTTGTGAGGGTGGGTCGAAGCTGCCTCGAGTTTATCAGTGGTCAGTGACGGTTGAGGCGGAAACATTTGATGCAACGCGAGACAGTGGTCGGCGGCTGCGTGCGTTTTGAGTCCCTAGTCGCGCGTGGGATATGGGATATGAAATTTCTGCCATCTGTATACGTCGGCATTATCAATAGGCTTTATTAAAGTGTACCGGAGAAGCTGACGTCCATTCTGATGGGCCTCAATTTTTTTAATTGTTGTTTTCATTTCATTTCAACAGTAGGCGTTTTTGCTGGTTTTTCTTTTGCAGCACTGTGGCGGAGCACTTGCAATACATCATAGCGGCTGTCTGAAAATTTGTCCACCTCTGAAATGCTTTACTAAAGCATTCGCAACATTGGTTCAGGTCCTCAATACAGGTGATGACGGTGAACATATAATTATACAAACATCGTATTACTCTATTTGTGTTGACAAATATGCATCTGTAACAGTAATAGAGGGGAAGACGGAAGCGCACCGAGGAAACACCAGCTCCGTGCACCAGGGTGCAAAGACGACGCTACGGAAAACGGGCTCAGCGCCCAAAAGCCGACCCGGCGAACATTCAGTGATTCTTCTTCACACAAGCCGGCACAGTGAGCTAACGAACTCCATTTCCTTCGCTGGCAGCCTTTTACTTTTCATTTCCCTGGGGCTACATCGGACCTATGACGAACTTGTTATTCTAACGAGAGCTCCAGGGGCTCAGCGATGCGGGCGGGGAGGGAGGGATTCCTGCAGACATAACTGTCGGCCAGCATCCTTTTTTTTTTTTTACTTTTTCTCCCGGCCGCCGGTTGAAACGTGATGAGCATGCGAATCAGCCGACTGTGTACTAACGCTTCCCACAACTTTTATTACCGCTTCCATTCGACCTTTCTTTTGTTATATGCGTGTTTACTTTTCTACAATCATCCCTGGAGATTTTCGCAGTGCCAACTGGAATGATTGGGTTTAGCGCCCTTTCTCATTTAATCCGTGGCACGTTCTGCCTGCCACCTTTTGTTTCGGTTTCGGTCTCTCCCTCTCTTTCATTTCTCCTCTTCTTTTTTACCCTGGGCGATATCTTGGAAGCACATTATGATTCTATTGCGCGCCAGGTTCGCTTTCCTCAGCCTTTACTTTTTAATGAACGTGCGGCAGAGCGCTGCAAAGCCAGGAAAAGTTACTTTCCGGGATACTTTTTTTTTTCACATGCTATGGCAAAGAGCTTCAGTGCTTTGCTGCTACGTTAAACAATGTTAAGCTGCAAAAACCTAAGCGCTTCTTAACTTGAAATGTTTTTCCATGTTGAGCTCATAATGGAATATATATGAAGATGTAAAGAAAAAGCATAT
>JARGYV010076745.1:0-12757 GCA_029532675.1 Ornithodoros moubata | reverse complement strand
AAGAAGAAAAAGAAATCAAAGTTTGCACCGTGCATTGCTGACATTGCGAACAATGAGTACTCCGGATCAAGTTGTCATGTGAAACATGAATGCTTGTTAAAGATTAGAAAGTCCGAAAACAGCACTTGGTAAGTCGCTGCGCGGGACATACGCTCCAAGTGTTCCGCAAATAATTTGTTTTCAAAGAGGACAAGTGGGACTTTAAAGTGCTGTCATCTGCCGTTAGTGAGAGCAACTCCTGGCTGCCTCGTTTTCGGCAACTCACGTGGGACGGCGCTACGTGAGCAGCAGAAACTGTAAGCAGACGATATATCCGTGGGTCTGTTCCGTCCTCTAGCTATAACGTGCTGTACGGCGTGACAGACTGTCAGTGATATATCCACATATCCGGGTATTTCGTTAAACAACGAAAATTCAGTGGCCAACAGAACACGAGAGTAGGTAAAAGGAAAGAGCACAAAGGCTTGCTTTTGTTGTTGTCGTTCATTTTTCTACTTGTATTTTCTGTATCATGTTTTTCATATATCCACCTATCTCAAAGGATACGAATGATGGTGCAATCAATACATGCCTAGCGCCGTATTAAAAATAATAGTAACAGAAATAGGTTGACTTCTGTCGCGAGACAACTGTGACGGGCAACTGCGCGATGGTCGGTACTGTGGACTAATTTACCTACTTGAGGGTTCTTATACGTGCTCCGAAATCTCGACACACAGAGCACTGTGCATCGCACTCCTCGCAGAAGACAACATGCCTGAGCAATTCGTAGTCTTACCCTGCCACCGAATAGCCAGCGTCCACCGAGCGGCCCTCTCGGACTGACCCGTCTTACAGTTTGCTATACAAAAAGAAATTGATTTGGAGAAGTGTTCGCGTGAGCCCAGAGTTTTCCGGACTGTGCGCTCTGAGCAAATGAGTTATGAAGAGTAGGCGATTGTATAACAAGGTTTCATAATGGTCTTTCAATGAGCTCTCGCTCAATGCATGGCCCAAGCTATTGACAAAAGGAATCATTAGTCAAGCTCAATGGAAACGTTGCATACAATCTGTATGATGCAAGGGGTCCCAGAGTTCCTTCAAATCAAATGACTATATATACTTATTATTCTTATGGTCCCAAACGGGAGACAGTATCTTTGAGTGACAGCGATATCGGAATGTCTGGTGACTTGCGTCGTGCAACACGCGTAGTAAATGAACATCATTTGCGCAGTAGCCGGATTGTCTGACTAATTTAGATACCCTCAATAAATAAAAACTGATTGATAGAACAGGCAGTCCTGATAGCGACAGGATTGGAACATCAGATCAATTAAGGCGAGGATGGCAAGATGTACGAGCAGCGTGTAGAATAAGGCTTCGCGGTCTTTAAATAATTATGCGAATGATTACTGAAATGAAGCACCACATCGGCGGCGCGGTGCATAATCAGCAGAAGCAAACCTGCGTGGTACAGCTGGTAATACACACACACACAGAGAAAAAAAAGCGTCACTTTCACCCTATATTTTCTTGGCTTGCTTCATTATCACCTTATTTTCTGCCCTTGACTGATAGCGGGTCTACGGGGAGCCCTTGTCATCAGCAAGGTCACTGAATCAAGTGGCCCAGATGATACTGTGTAAGAGGAGCGAAGCCGTACGATTACTGGCAAGGATGCAGCAGTGAGTGAACACCGAAGGATATGCCCGGAGATTATTATTGATATTCCAGCACGTGGGTACTCAGCTGAAGTAGGGAATACATTGCAAGGTGAACAGTGTCTCGATCGTTGGCTAGACTGCCACGGACTGACGACGTAAGCTCACTAGCAGTGCTGCGTCGACAGTCACTCCGAACAGACGGGAAGTTACAAGGCAAGGGGTACATTAAGAGATGTAATTACTAATAATTGGCTGCTTTAAGTCACGAGACAACTGTGATTAAAACTGCGGGTCCCATCTAACATACACCCGAAGCACGGACCCAGCAGTGAAGAGAATGAAACATGAACCACTGACGGGGTTCCCTTGCTTTCGTTTATGTTACGTATTTATTCCCTTGCTGACTTATTTAGTGCATACGTACTCCTCTCTCTACTCGTTATCCACTCTGTAGGAGAGCGGCGAAAGTACATGCATCGTTGACCCTTGCTCTCGGTTTTGCGATATCGGTCTGGGCTTCTATACATCGCAAGTGTTTTTAAAGACGTCTCAAGAGACGAGACTGACCCTGTTTCAAGGATAAAGACATCCATGAAGGTTGTAAAGACTCTGATGGTTGTCAGAAACACGGGACAGATCGAGTCTGGCTTCGTAGATGGCAATTGGTTGTCTTGTTGCTGTGGGGTGAAGTTCGACTACAGGAAGGAAGCGTGCAGGAAAGTGTGCACGTCCAAATTTCAGTGACCGAAGAGGTTAAAATCAGGACCGTCTGTGAATTAGGCCCATGTTCTGCGACCTACCTCTTACTAATTAAAGCGTATTAATGATTGTGCGACCTCTCCTAGTGACGGTTTTAACTCCAACCTGATATGGGATGCAGCGACGCTCCTTTCCATTCTTTGTAAACAGTGGCCTTCGCCGTGCATGGCCCAGACAGCGCGATTCTTGGAACCACGAAATCTTCGCATCGCATCTCTGGCAGCGCAGTTCACTTGGCTTCCACACGCGGTGCTGAGAATGGCTCAGTCTTGACGTCACGGTGCGTCACAGCGTAAATGGTGGTGATGCAAGGTCGGCCCGAATGAGGCTCACGAAAGTGGAAGACGAAGCACTTTCCCTAATGCGACCTCTTTTATTCGAGCTTCAATTTTCTCCTGGCTTCCTTATCGTTCGTCCATCTCGGGCTTCCTCATTGAGAAAATGTTTGGGAGCATTCTTTCGCCAGTGGGACACTCGAGGAGCGCGTTGATTGACTTTTTTTCTCTATTTTCTTTGTTCTGGTAATACTTACCCGTGCTGTTTATGATCATTACTGCAAGCGTATTTCCTTGAGGGTACCAACAAATAAAGAGGGTCCAGTTATTACCTACCATAGTTCGGGTAATTAAATATGTTGGTTTTTGGTTGAGTTAATGTGCAGGTATAACGAACTCACGATTCGTGTGCAGCTATATCGAACTCGCAATAACGATAGTATACCGATGATTGCATTTTTGTTCCCGTCAGTATTGTTGTATACGGGGTTCAGTATGAATCCCTACGTCCTCACGTAGCTAATCATAGCTCACACTATTCGCAATTAAGAACAGTTTTCGAAGATTGAAAACAAAACTAAAATTGTTCTTCGTTTAATGCCAGAGTTCAGTCTGTTTCTTAAGCATGTATGGGGCTTCTCACAAAAAGTCGTACCGTTCTCATCACAAATCAGAACTGGTGAATGGTGAGTCCGTAAATTCTGTCTGTCTGAAGAATCTGCCACCTTGGTTTGTTGGAGGCATGCAAATCGCCCAACACCAACTTAGGTGACTCTCATACGCATTGAATAGATTGTGAAACCTAACGTTTGCATATTTCATTTACATACTTATATAAGTATGGCATTTTTATTTTTGTCAGCTATTTATCTGTCAAACTTTGCAAGTAAAACAAAAAAAAATAGATAAAGGAAAGCTCACTCCATCTTGTCTCCTTTATCCACCGCTTTCTTTGGCCTTTGTCGTCTCTCTGTTGTGTGCGTCTTGGGTATATTATATTGTTTGCTATTCGCACTAAGCTGTCTTCTATTTGCCAACGGGCCTGTGGAGCGACCAAGCGGGCACTTTCGTAACGTCAGCGCATGACAAGTCCCGCCGAGAGGACGCTGGGCAGCCAGCGCTGTCGCCTATCGGCGCATGTGAGAGCAGCGTCCACCGGTGCCCTCCCTCCACAGGAGAGGAGGGCCTTCTTCTCCGGGTGACCTGAAAAAGCGGCGCACCGGCGGTTGCACTGCTCATACGCGTTGAGACCGACCTGTGATGGGCCCCCACCGAAAACGCCGTACGACAACTGAGACACAAGTGTGAGTTCGTCCATGGAAGCGACCACGAGAAAGACAACACTTTGCCGCTTCGTGATCGCTGTCGGTAAGCAGTGTGTCTGTGTGAGTGTCCTTGTTGCGGATTTACACTGACGACGTCTGACAAACAGGTGAGGAGGTTCTCTGAGGGTCAAAAGGTTTGCGTTCCTTCAACGCTGCTGATGGTCAGTCATGTCCATCACGCGGTTGATATGTCCGCACGCGGTGCGTGGTGCTCTGTCCATTCCGTTTGTAACTCGTCGTTGTAGGCTTTGACGCCAGCGGTGTAGATGCCATACTCAGCAAGCGTGCATATCTTGTCCACTTAGCCGCTGTCTATGGCTAAGCACGTGCAGTGGTTTGCTGTCTACTATCTGTGGAACGGGTCTGTCACTAAGATATCGTTCAAGAGCGCGTTTGATGTCTTCGCTAGGACTGTCGTCGTCCATGCAACTTCTCTATGGAAGCAATCGTGAGGTCAGGAATAAAGAAGAATGTAGTAGAAACGATTCGCTCTGTTTCTTCTCCTTCTAAAGAGGAGACGGCGCACGTGGTCACCGTTGGTTCAAGGTTCTTGGCTGTGATGCCGCGCACCCTCTAAAGCCGAGCTGGCCTTCGCGATAAAAATGCGGAAAATTGTGGTTTTACTACCATTGACTAGGCGGGGTGTCACGGTTGACTGCCAATACTTCTGACAGGAACCCTCCAACAACGGGCTAGCAATTACAACGTTGAGCACAGTGTACTGGAATTTTCCTTTCGACTGAAATCTCCACGTCCCGGATTGGTCCAAACGAGAGAAAGACAAAGGTTCGAGGTTGGTAATCTCACTACACGTGATTCGTAGCCTAACGAGATTCACTGAAGTACCAGCGTGACGAGACAAATCGGCGTCCTTATCTGATATCATCGTTATCTTGTATAACGTTGTTCACGCATGAAATTTGCGGCAAGATGGAGGCGGACGTTTTTCTATGATAATTACACGGAAAGCGCAGTCCTGAAACGAAAAAAAAAAAAAAAAAGATCAACGGTCAGCAGGATGTTGTCGAAAAGAGTTGCACCTTATCAACACTGCAGGATGTGGCCACGCAACGCGAACCAAAACAAGATTTCATCTCAAGAGAAAGAAAAGAAGAAGGAGATTACAGGCTGAGGAGGTGAAAAAAAATAACGGCATACCAGTTGCTTACATTTTTCAGAAGAGGAACTATGATGAAAGAGAAGCACGCTCTGCGTTTTTGGCTAGCGAATGGTTTAAGTGTCACAAAAAGAAAAAGAAACACGCAAAATCCGGTTTTTACGTAGTCATTCAAGGTCATTACGACTTAACCCGGTTAATACGATATCCAACTCAACGACTGCTTTCATAATACGACCAGTTAGTTAATCCATAACCGCGACAAACTAGTACGAAACCAGACGAGCATCCATGACTAAATTGCGCGTTTTCATCGTTATCGTTATAAGCGGACTTGACTGCATATATCGTATCAAAATGTGGAGTGAGCTTTTGTGAGTGACACCAGTTACGTGACATGTACCACTGTTACCTCTAAAATGTCAATAGGTCGCACTACGCCTCGGGCGATTTTTTTCTCTAATGTTGTTCTCAATGATGCTGTTTCTTGAGGTTCAGCTGCCACGATGTATCGGGGCCAGACGCGCGTCTCGTGATGTGGATGTCAGTGTGTTGTTGGTAGAGAGAGAGAAGGGAGGAAGATGTCATCTTCCTCCCTGGCCTTGATAATCGCTCAAGCGCGCATCTTTGGCGGAAGTTCTTCGACAGGAATGCTTTCTGCGGACATCACATCATTCATTGCTATCGGACGGATACGATTCCTACGGAAAGTTTGTTTCTTTTCTTCTATACCGTCCTTGTGCAAAGAAAGTGAATTAAGCTGTCTGGGTGAAGTCTTTTCAAATTCGTTCTCACTTGTTTCTCTTTTTTGCGCGCGGCAGCCTTGCATCTAATCAAGAAGAAAAAAAGATAATTCAAGAAAGTCAAATTATACAGACTGTAATCATCGTGAAGAGAACACACGCGAAAGGCCCTACGAAATTTAAAAGTTTCCAAGGTCCACAAGGAAGCAACCAACAAAATGACAGGCCGAAATAGAGCCCAAAAGATTATTGGCCACTGGAGGCCTGCTGCATGGATTGTGATTGCTAATTGGTAATAATTTTAATTTGATTCGTCTTATTTAGGTCCAACACCTTGTTTAAAAGCTTTTTCAAGTGTGTCGCAAAGAGCGCGATGTAGTACACCTGAAGCTGGAACACACCATACTATAGAAAACGTTTCATGCGACACGATTTGCATGCTGCAAAATGCTTTCATCAGCCTTGACTTCGCTCACTGCCATCATTTGGCTCGAAGCTAAACGAAGCCACTGAGTGAAAAAGAAGAACTTGCGTGGGAAGAGCCCGCCTGCGTGTCGCCTGCAAGAAATCGTTTCGTTAAGGAAGGACTCGTTTGGCCCCTAGTACGCGACACCTAAAATGAATCTGGGTGCCAATGAAGCTGATGAGGAGTTCATCCGGTTCGATTCTATTGTAACTGTCCCCTTTTCTTAACATCCTGCTTAGACTCGGGTAGAAATTGGAAGCCTGTCACTCGTTATCCTGTTGCAGGAGGAACGAAAAGACGCGAAAGATAAGCGTTTCAAAGTGTTACACATGCCATATCCTGTTGCAAAATCATAAAATGGTTAGTATAAAAGAGATGTCCACAGCCACCACAAATTGAATCATAAAGTTTACTTGCAATATCTAAAAAAATTGCAAAAGAAACAAAGATGAGAAAAAAAAAAAAAGGCGTGTTGGGAAATGCGTTTCATCTTCATAGCCTTCTGATTGGTGACAGACGTGTCTGTGGCAAAAGCCAGGAATTGCTCGTGGTTTATTCCGATTCCATATGTCGTACGGGCCTCCTATATTACCTCCATACACGATGTAACCGTTCTAAATGGCAAGGGTTCAATAAAGATACAATCATTGACTGATCCCAAATATAGCGAATGGCAACAAAAGCGTTTGTAGCCTACATGTCGGCACCGTTCCATTGTCGGCTTTTGGGTCGTCCCCGATCGTTTACGGCGGCCGCTGACGTTGGCCATGATCCTGCTACTGAAGGTCGGTGGACCGTGCAAGGCTTCTTCCGCTTCCGCGCGCGCTTCACACGAATGCCAAGTCATGTGCCATTCCCTGGCGACGACCCAGAGATACAGCTCAGGTACGAGGTTCCACATCGCACCGTCTCTCGCTGGTGCTCATCGCTTGTGCTGTCGCTGCACGCTGAGCTCTGGAAAGAAGACAGGTTCCCGCGGTAGCGGGATCGAACCCTACAACCGAACGTACCACTAGGGTACAGCAGATCGCCTGGCGACAGATACAAAAGGCAGAAGATTAAACCACGCATGCGTACCGGAAACGAGGCAATTCGCTAAGTTGCATTGGTTTAAGTTAGGTTAGGTTTTGGTATAACTATGGAAAAAGAGTTCGTTGCAGTCGTGCGTAATAGTTTAAAGACGCTGATACCGTTTTGCTGTGGCTAAGCCCGTTCCCAGCCGAGTTCCTAATGTGTAATTTCTGACTTGCTCGTGTTATTGAGCGTTCCCTATTAAATGAAGGGATAGAGGCTGTGTGCGGTTGTTATTCCAAAAGGGGCAACAGGGAAATGAGTCAAAAGTGGTCCTTGTTTACTTACTTCATGCCCCGCTAGTTTTGAATACAAGGAAGAAAGAAATGGACCAAGAGCGGAAAATTCCACCGGTCTCGTTTAAACTTCCTTCATTTCGTTTCTTTCACGTTGCTTTCACTTTTCAGTGAGCAGCGCGTGAGGTCTTCTTCTTTTTTTTCTTCTTCGTCAAATGCGTTAACTATGCATTTATAAACTGAGCTTACTGGGTACTACTCGGTCAAAAAATTAACCATGTGAGACAAATATGCAGCCAGTGAATGATGTCCTTTAATACGGTCCTATAATATCGTATCAAAAGATCCCTGCGTTAAACGAAGAAATCAGGAAAATAAACGAAATCACAAATGAAAATAAAATAAAAGACAAATGTTGGGTTGAAGCCTTATCGCGAAAATTACGTTTCCGTCCGTTTTCGTTCCGTACCGTCACGTCACGTCACGTCACGTTTCCGTTATAAGTAGAATCGGCTGAATATGCTGAAAGTCATGTCAAACGCACGACAGCAATATCAGCAGTTCTCGATGTCATTTCTGCGTGCCCAGTTCCACTTAAAATCGTTCTCCTGGACGCCTACCATCAAATATATTTAGAACACAACTGCGGGCCAGGATGCCAAATTCAACGAACAGAAAAAAAAAAAAAAGAAAAGTGCACTTGTCTGGGCTTGCATGGTCCCCGCTACGTCTACGTAGAAGGACGTCACAGTAAGAGGTGGGTGGTGCTAGCGAGACCGGGTGACCGCTGTCGTGGATCCAACCCGTTCCGGGAATGTTGTTGCCACTGGTGCCGGGAAAGCCCCGGCCGCCCGCCCGCCCGGCCACCCCGAGGTCGTTGGCCCAGCAGGTGAGAGAAAGTTAGCCACAAACAAGGACGGCCAGAAATTATGCCGACGCCCAAGACTGCATGGTCAAGATGCACTCTTCCAAAATGCGCCTCTTTCCGTATCTTCGCGAGGTCGATGTTCCCTGACGCCGACTTTGTTTGAAGAAAGCCAGTAATGCTGCCCAAGAAGTGAGGAAGAGCGCAGAAGGAGATGGCTTCCCAGACTGAGGTCACGGTACAGATGGGTGACGTCAGTGAATTCGAACGTCGCCATGCAACTTCTGAGAATCCGTGCGTCATGCCTTGTCGTAGCAAGTGGATTGACTTTATTCTTTCTGGGTGAAACAGAACTCTTTTCAAAGAAAGAAAAGAAAAAGGAATAAAGCAGCCAGTCTAAGATGCAGGCCAGGATCTACAGACCAGACAGGATTCCAAGTGGTGAGAACAAAGATTCTGCCATGACTCCTGCTACGATGACAACCACTTCGTTACCAGAGAGAGAGAAAAAAAGTTAAAAGGACACCTCCTAGAAACGTCAAAGGAAAGCCCGTCGCTCACGTTAGCCAATCAGCGAAGGTCACTCCCATACACATTTTCCAGAGGAGTCCTGTGAACCCAGACTGGCAGTTTGTAGAGCCGCGAGTCACAAGGTGGGGAGGGGGATTGATTGACACCCTTAAACAGCCCCCATGGGAAAAGGTTATTGACGAGTTACTGGCAAAAAGAAGTTAGCATAAATAAAAGTAGGTTATATGTGCGCAGATAGGCAGGCAGAATAGGCTCATCAATACGGAGGGAGGGAACCTTGTTCTCCTGCAAGCGGCCCATGTCCCAGATGCGTCATGGGCAAGTGATATTGCACGCCGCGCTCGAGTCACGCTCTCATTGCAACCCTGGCAGGCAACGAAAACAATCGCCCCCTCCCCTGTGTAGTTCACTGACTTTACTTCGTATGCAAATTTCTCCGCGTTCAGGACCTATTCGCGTCCCACGCGGGTCGTCCATGTTTTCTTTCTTTGCGAAAACAGACGACACGCGATGCGCTAAAAGGACGGTTGTGTGGGCGTAAAATATCATTGTTTTCTTCCTTATGAATGGTCATCGTCTTCTGGTACGCAAGCAGCGTTTTTCTTCTCCGAGACACAAAAGAGTGATGTTGGACGAGTAAAAGGTAGCGTGTGTTTTGGACACGGTATTTACTACGAATCCGAAGTCTACATCCAATAATCCTTAATCCTTGACGATCAATCAGGGCGGAGCTTATTCTTGGATGTGCTTCAGTTCTTCGAATGTACAGTACACACTCTAATCGCTAACTTGTGGTCGAATGGTCCCCTACTTCCTTGTCGTGGACTGCTGAGCTCTAGGATCGGTGTCATGGTGGTCTCCTGTTACAATTGCAGGCAATGCACTGGTATAGCTCACACTGTCTCTTTCGTCTGAAACACCGTTTCTTGGAGCAAAAGCTTCTGCACAGCCAGGGGAGGTTTTTTCTTGTCCCTTTGTGATGGCACCAACTCATCTGAGTATGAGTGAACGAACTGAAAGCTCCGTGGGACAGAGGCGAGACAGCAAGACTGGACGAACAAAAAGTCGACCGGGAACTGAGTAAACAGACGAGTTTGCAAACATAGACAATTGATGGAGTTAGCAGACAACAGAGTAGGGGCTAATCGAGAAAGAGTTGTAAGCTGCGACCTCTGTGCTTTCGTCTAGTCAAGAGGCCTAGTTTTGGGTGCCATGGGGTTGACCTCAATGTGAGAACGCTCAATATAACAGTGTCGTATTTTGTGTCGTGCAGGGTTGTTGTTCCTCCTTGCTGGCGCGGTGGGTGCCTGGTCCGACGAAGATGAACCGGGTGATTTCGAGATCTGGTCTGCCATCAAAACTTCCCTGGCCACATGGCAGATGACACGGCTCAACCAGCTAGAACACAGAGGGCGTCCCAGACGCGCAGCAAAGGTACTACGCACTGCATGCTGTCTCTAAAGCTTTTGTAACCCTTCAGTAGCCCGCGATAGATAACCGGCATCTTAGCCGCGTCAGCCGTACTCCACAGTCGAATTATCAGGGAGGTAACAAGGCCACGTACCCGTACTTTTGACGCAGCTAATCATTCTGCAGATAAACTAATCTTGAGAACCTGATTGAAACTGTTATAGCTCTTGAGGCAGGAGGGCCTCAACACACCTAGGGAAATCTGTTTCCGTTCCTTAAGTGTTTCAGGCGTGCGCCAATAGGCCAATATCTCATGGTTTGCTGTCTTAGACAAGAGCCATAAAACTCGACTGCTCTCTTTAATGCACTTCGACGATCAGACAACCCCTACACGAAGTATAACTACGCAAATCCATGACTGCCAAGTGTGAAGTGAGGGCACTCTAGGAATCCCGGAAGCCGAGTAAAGATACACACTGCAAACAAAGTACTAGCAGGCAGAGAAAGTACTGCGACAGCTATTCTGTATATAACTGGGTCTTTCGGAGTCTCCACAGTAGCAGTGTTCATGAGTACTTGAGAATTCGCTTTTGATGCAGACGGCAAAAAGCGTGTGTTATGAAGAGCTGGGATGCTTCCGCGGCGAGGGCCACTTCACCTACTTGAACGCCCTACCCGATCACCCAAAGAACGTGGGCACCCATTTCTACCTGTACACACGGCGACGGAAGCTCGGTGAAATACTGCAGCCGGACTCACCAACGTCATCTTTCAACGCCAGCAACCCCGTGAAAATGATCATCCATGGCTTTGGGAGCAGTGGCAAAAGATCGTGGGTCGGAAAGATGGTGGAGGCACTCTTATATGCAGTACGCATACCTTTACACGTCCTTGTAAAACGTTCACGCTCGTATAGTCTAAGCTCCATGCACATCGTGTCTTTGCGTTCAGGGTCGCTTATTTTGCGATATTATAACGACTGTATGTGTGAGCACGGGTGTCATATACGGTCCAGACCTCCTCTTTCCTTCCAGGGCGACGTGAACGTCATCGTCGTAGACTGGGAGAAGGGCGCGACGCTGCCCAACTACTTGCAAGCGGCAGCTAACACGCGCCTGGTGGGCAAGCAAGTGGCCCTCATGATGCATCGACTGATGAACCACGGGTCGCTGCCCAAGGACTTCCACCTTGTAGGCTTCTCTCTCGGAGCCCACGTCGCCGGTTTCGCGGGCTCGGAAGTGCAAAATATTTCTCGTATCACTGGTGAGCAATTTTCTATAGGCTATGGAATGGACGTGTGAGCGCTCGTATGCTGCAGGTCTGGATCCAGCAGCTCCTCTCTTCGAAGGCTATCAGGAGGCGGTCCGCCTGGACTCCTCTGATGCACAGCTGGTCGACGTGATTCATTCAAATGGTGAGAGCTTCCTCAAGGGAGGCCTTGGCGCCTTTGAGCCGTTGGGTCATATCGACTACTACCCTAATGGCGGCAAGTATCAGCTGGGCTGCAACAACGTCTTCATCGGTGCTATCACTGATATTTTCTGTGAGTAGTGTCCTCAGCAAGCATATTGCACTGATAGCGCATGTCATGGAAAAAGAGACTAGAATGTGATAAAAACTCCTCTGTTACTTGTCTGCAGTGGGCAACTGGCACAGCCTCTGCCACCACCGACGGGCTCTCAATTTCTTCATCGAGTCCGTGAGCCCACGGTGTCCGTTTCCAGCGTTTTCATGCGAAAGCTACGAAAGCTTCCTTCGTGGTGACTGCTTTCCTTGTGAAAACCCCGCAGACTGCAGCTACATGGGTTACTACTCGGACCGATCCAGAGCACGTGGCAAAATGTACCTTATGACGAGGCAGACGGAGCCCTTTTGTGGTAAGGTCAACCTTCTTCCAGATCTCCCAAGAACCATATATGAAACCTAACTGGTCACTTATCACGTACCCCCCAGCAAGCCAGTACAAGATAATTGTCAACAGCTCAGTAGGTCTGGACAGTACCTGGGGGAAGATCGAGATCACGATGTTTACAGACACCGGAGACAACGAGACATTCGCAGTAACGCAGTATGTATGTCCCCTCGCTTAATGACGGAACCCTCCTCAAAGCCGTGTTGTTACCTACCAGGGATTCTGAAGAGATAAAGGGTGGAGAAGGAGCCAAAATCCTGGTGGCTGCGCACCCGTCCATCATCAACGTTACCAGGATCGTAGTCAAGTACACGAAGTACCGTGGTTGGTTCTACGGTGGAAAGGATACCTGGTTCTTCGATAAGATCTCCATTCTCGATAGCTTCGGCTACACGTGAGTA
>JARGYV010076729.1:0-11171 GCA_029532675.1 Ornithodoros moubata | reverse complement strand
TTCACTCTTTCTTGGGAAAAAACACAAATGCAACGGACAAAAACCTTTCTTCCCCCTACTTTATAGTAGAGCAAGAACGACGCAAGATGAAAATGTTCAAATAGGAAAAAGTATCAATTGCTGTAGGAACCAGTCTACGTAGTGTTCACACGTGAAGAGACATTTTCACACTGATGACCTAGTGTAGAAAAGGAGGTACATGTAAAACAGGGGATATAGATGACAAATTGGATCTATACAAATCTTTCATGCCTGGCATGTACTTTTCATAATCAACCACCGTTTATTTAAATGAGAGAAAAAATTGGGTGCGCGTGATTGGAGGGTTTGCATCACGGGGTACATTGACAAACGATGGACGTCCTAATGAGTTGATTAAGCATTATGTGGGCGTGACGTCGCCCTGTTCTGCACTCATTTTACTCAGTTGACCGGGTCGCTCGTTGCTCTGCTAGATTGTTAGCTCAAAAAAATTGAGTAAAAAACTAAGTAAACGGTAGATGCATGGATAATTTCTTTAGTTACTAATAAATCATAACACTGAAGAAATTTTCATTATCTACAGCTGTAAATCGTTAGAACATCAACGCATGATACACAGAGTACCTGACATTCCACCGCTGCAGGGAACTTAATATTCATTTAAGTAAATAAACGATTCGTAGGAGAATATGCTCTAGAGGTACGGTGCAATACTGCACCGACTATGGTTGCTTCCTGTACGACTCTTATGACGTTCCCTTCTGCCATCGGCGGGATGAACGCTCCATGGCAGCCTTCACGGATGGATTTTCCAATCTGGTGGGCTCGTCCGCAGCCAATGTATCCCCTGAGTCCTATACACCAATTGTAAAGCAGCACTCCGGCTTATGGAAGGCATCCGAGGTGCGCTGTCACCAGCAGTGACGGACACCCTTCAGCAGTAGAAAGCACTGAAGAAAACACCATCTTGCCTTTCACTGGATTCCAGGCTGTATTGGAACCAGTGGGAACGAGCTTCATTTCACATCGTCAGCATACCTTAGCTGACGTCCACCGTGACCACCCAGCAACGACATTACCAATATGTTCCTGATGGCGGATTCCGAGCTCTCGTTCGGCGTTCTAGATAGGCCTCGTCGTCAGTTGAGTCCTCAGCTGAACATTCCCTTTTGACCTCCTCCAATTGGCCGCCCATGCTATGCCTGCCACCTCTATGCGAGAGAACGACACCATGCACCTCCAGGACCACCTTAGAGGCTTTGGCCCGTTTAAAGTGAAATACAATCCCTATGTTGTTATATTCAGGGACGTACTATACCTGTACGCCTTTGTGACTGCCCACACAACGTGTGAGCTTCCAATTTACAATGTCTTTTTACAAAAATTAACTTGAAAAGGGGCAGTGCTCGTGTAAAAAGGGAAAACTTGGTTTCCCCTTCACAGAGATATGACGTGATAACGTAGTATCTTACGCAACATTTAGCACGATTTGCATGTTAAACCTTTCCTAAAAGGTAAGGGCTATTGTTGAGCACCTTTCATTGCATAGTTTGGAAACCCCTCAGGTGTCACCCTCTGTTCACCTCTCCCTCGTTTATCGTCGTCTGCTCTGTGTAACAGTCATGGTTGGCCGTGATCACAAAGCGCAACCAGTGGAAGTACATTTTTTTTGCTCTCACCCGATTCTTAAGGATGCCAGGTGTGCACTGGAATGTTCGAGGACGCAGCAACCGTGCGTCTCCGGCGACAGGTATCACACCACTCCGTATTAGGCAAAGGAGAGGGCAGACTTTTCTCACTCGACAGCAGGTAGCCCTAGCTCTTCTATTCCCAGTGTCAAATGCCGTCTTGTATCTTACGGTACGCTAGGAATCCAACCGATCTAGCCATTCCAGTCTTTAACTCATCCCTGTCCTTCTGGTCCGGTGTAAACAATCGACATCGTAAGTGGTTAGGATCAATGGAGGTAAGGAAGAAAGCCGTGGGACCCCTCTGGCGGTCGCATGTGTCAGAACCGCTGTTACGTCTTGCCCAAAACGTTCTACCGTGATACTAGTAGATATAGCTATTTCTGCTCATGTTTCTGCGTATCTGTAATCAGCAGTAATGCCTCAGAGGCCTACATCACAAGCCACTGCATCCAAGAAAGGTAGCAGTAACGAAGAAATAAAAGAAAAGCGTTTGGATCAACATCGTAAAACAAGGTACGCTATCACGCCAGAAATCTGTTGCATCTGTTACGCGCAACAAACGACCCGAGTAAAATAATCTCGTTCTTCACTAAGCGGCACTGTCTTGTAGAAGCATGTAGGAAATCTCCTTGTGGTTCACCGCAAAAAAAGCGTCGCCAAGGTAACACTAAAGAATCATGGCCATTTCCCTGGCTTCCGTACATGCCTACGTAACTGGGCAAGACCCCTTGCGCGCTCCCATCGGGTTCCTCGATGCGCGACAGCGACGCACATCGCCCAGTGTTGCTTGGTGAATGGTTGCGCTTTCCTAGTTTCAGGAGGCAATCATTGACATTCGACTGCTAAAAAAAGTAATTGACACAGGATGAATATATTTGGCATTTTCGACATTCTAGGTATAAGCTTTCAGAGGAACGTACAAGTTACAGGGGATTCACTTAACAGTTTTTTTAAACTTGATGTGCTCCTCGTGGCTTCCTTTCCCAAAGCAAGTCCTGGTGGTGGGAGTATCCTTCCCATGTGTGTGACACCTGCAGCAGAATCGCATTTGCTAGACACCTTTCTCTCATACCTCAATTCACGGGCAAGGTTCACCTGCGGTGAAACACCCCGCCTCATTATAGTGGTCGTAGGGGGGCAAAAACATTCGGTGGCTCGGCATTGACCGCCATGTCAACCTCTTGCCCTGGCCCTTAATCATTTTGACAGATTTCCAAGAAAAAGGAGATGCTGGGATTGTCACAAACAAAATACGATAATGCTTTATTATTTCCCCTTTGCTCGCCAAAGTTTTGATTTTGGGACAGCTCGCAGCACAGTGTCGCTTCTAGAATGAAAGAGTTTGTACCACCGCAATTACGCCAAAAGATGTTCCCAGCCCATACAACTTAGCATTATTCTTTTTCCACCTGCTTCACTGGCTCTAAGTTTGCATGCGCTGTTGGGCGCGCTAAGCCGTTCAAAAGCCCGCCACCGAGGAGGCGTTTTGTGTGTTTTACCTCTTTTAACTTCCGAGCTTTCCTGATTGTACGTGAACTTAGCCGTAGAAATTGCGCTGGCCTACGTGTGACGCTGATTGTCAAAGTAATCCGGAGGCGATTTTGTCATGGGAAGCTGTGTACGACAGCGTGAAAAAAAAAAAGGCTAAGCTTGCAAAAAGGGCCAAAGACAGCTGTCAAGAACATGTGGCGTGGAGCTTCAGCGAACGTTTCAACTCGTAAAACGAAGCATTTCATGTAACTACGTCATGGGACGAACGCCTTGTACCAGTGGGGTTTAAAATGGCGCCGAGGGCAGAGAGCGATTGCTGACCCTGCTGCTAGAGAAAAACACTTCAAAGCCATGTTTTCTGTCTAACATTAAAATGGGCTACAATGAAAATGACAGTTTCCTCTAAAGGGGTGTTTTATGATTTAGTTAGAGAGAACGAATTGAACAGATGATGAAAAGGAAGCGAGCTGGTGTTGATTAGGAACATTGCCTTCAGTACGAGGAATGGCAACACAGTGGGCGAAACCAGCAATGGACCTCCACTGAAAACGCTGTTAAGCAATAGAGGAAGAAGAACACGGATGGCTGACACCTGAGAATATCTCCGCCGCTTTGAAAGGTATGCGGGATGTTTCATCACTCACTTAAATACTACACTTGCTTTAGGTCATGAAAGGCACCTGACCGACGGGAACTTTGCTTCTGCCCTGCAACAAGAGGTTCTTGCAGTAGGCGAGACCATCTGGATACTTCTGAAAAAAATACAGGGTGATCATTTTTAATAGATATAGATTTTTTACCTCTATTGCGATATGCGCGAGTGAGGTGTACGGCCTGGCGGACATTCTTTCGAGAGCACAATGCAACTAATTGGCGACTTTTACTCAATGAATTCTTCAGTCTGGCAACGCTCGCCAGGCGACCATTTAGTTTGTAGTAACTCCTGTGGCCATGGCCTCCAGCCGTGACGCTGCGAACACTGAGTGCAACATTGTGCTTAAAGGTGCTCTGACCCGAAAATAAGGAGCCTCATGCGCAATGTCAGGTGATAGAGGACGTAGAACAGATATCGTACGCAAATATTCACGCGTCAAAGCCCCCAGTTTTCTCAAAACACAATTTTAAAAACCTGCTCTAAATCGACGGCACAACACCTGGCGGCAGAGCGAGGAATTCAGTTACCTAGAGCAATTTTACCACGTCTAATCCTATGTGTGACGTCAACTGCGCCCAATCAAATTGTTCAGCGGCATCACGTGATCACAGATTCTAAATGAAAATATTTGTGCTGATGGACAACTATAGTTCAGGAATCGTATTCTTATTATGTGTATAAGTAAATGGTATAAATTCGTTTGAGTATTTATTTTATGGGTCCTGCGCAGTTCACCATGCACCCCAATATGACCATCCGATTGCCGCGGCTTCTGCTATCGTGACTTTTGGTTCCTGGTTTATCGTTGAGCGTTACGTTATCTCCGTAGGGTTTGTGAAGATGATATTCCAAGGTTATCCTGTGTCACTCTTCGAAGGAAACCAAGGGCAAGGCACTTTGTCAAGGTATGTACCCTAGTAGCACAATGTACTGAAAGGGGTAGTCGTCAGGTGGTTTATCTGTTTATCGTTACCTGTCTTGGGTCTTTCTTTTTTTCGTGTCAGTATCAAACCAAAGCAACTTTTTAATTAGAAAAAGTAGGGCACACATTGAACAGAAGGACTTGCAGGCGCTGGTTGGCTGAGGCTACCCCAGGGTTCTGAGATGGGGTAGCGAGATTGCGCTCTGAGATATCGATCACGGAACCTTGCTCTCCATACCTAAATTAAACTGCCGACACCTGAGCGCGACGCGAAAAGTTTGCCGGAAGACCAACAAGGACTTGTCTTGTCACTCTTTTTATGATACAAGGCAGCGATTTCGATATCGCACACTCCGGTCCTCCTAGAGAAAATTTTCGTCAATATGAATGAATACCCGTGGCGGCACAATTTTTCTGCATGAAACTATTTACAAATGATGCTTCACCCCCTATGCGTGTCATTCCCCAAGGCACAGAAAAGAAATGTGATCGGAAAACGAGAGGAGTTATCTTGAGAAGAAAAAGAAGCTGAACCGCTCGCCTTGTCCCTCTTTTCGGGAGGGGACTTGAATTTCGCACACTCCGGCTGTCGAATAGAAAATTTTCACCAAAATAAATACCGAATGCGGCACAATTCTTCTGCATGAAAGTTTTACAAATGAAGTTTCAGCCGTATACTTGTCATTTTCCAAGGAACAGAAGTATGCGTAGAAAAATAGTCTTTTTCCGGTGTAACGAATTTGAAAGCAGAACAGTGACAGCGAGCTGCGCAGAACAATTACTTAACAGAGAAGAAAGAGCATGTGTTGGGACGCTTCTTGAGCGGGCTGCTTAATATGTTCCCATCCTGTATGACTCCGCTGTCAAGAAAGAGAGAGAGGATGTATCCTGTGTGGGTCGCAGGTTTCGCAAATGGACAAGAGCATTTTGCTCTGGGAGGCAAATGCGCGCTATTTTGCATGGACGACAGCACGGGAGGCTCCGAAATGGGCGGGAGACGTCTATCGTTGACCCAAGCCCATGTCCCCATATCCAAGCGTCAGCTGTCGCTGTCTCTGCGCTTTCTTTGACATTCAGCCAAGACCGCTCATAGTCAACGTAATGAGGTGATACCAATTCCGGTTTGTTGGTACTCACTAGTGGTGTTAACCGTGGAAAGCACAGGTGCGGAGGAAAACTTGGAAGAATAAAGTGTGTTTAATCTCGGGGTACGACTTGTGATGGGCTGCACGCGCGTTCAGCAGAAAAAGCATGCTTTAGAGACACCCTTCAGTCATCCGCTTGATTGTTGGTCAATCTTGAGTTATGTTGACTTTTATTCCGTGCGCGCACATCAAATGTCGGTGGTGGCGGAGAGTGTGCACGAGGTGAAGCTGCTTTCCAAAAGAACGGTTACCCCTTTTTATAGTAATCTATTTCCAAAGTAAACTTCCCTTCAAGAAAAAGGTCGGGTACTGGCAGATATAGAGTAATAACATCACACTAAAGCTGAGGCCAATCTTTTCCCAGCCCGTCTCGCTTCTTGGAAAAACTCGTCCTCATTCAATTGAGCGCCTGGCGAAATTCATTTCACAAGACTAGCAGGAAACGACGCAGCTTTCTCACGTGGTCAAGGCTTGCGAAACAAATGGCCGTTAACATATATCGGGGATGTAGAAGCGTTCTTTCTTTCTCCTTGAGCCATCCGAATGCAAGAGAAGGCTGTCCTCGCATCGCCGGTGTCTGCGAGATGACATGTGCCCATTCAATTAGCAAAAAAGAAAAGCGTACATTTAGTCCAGCCATTTGTTGATGAGCTCTGCTGCCGGCCACCTCAATGGGGATTCCATTCGTCAAGAGCTCGCGTGATATTCATGGGACTATCTCACCCCATGCGCTCCACCTTGCTAGGCGTCCCACTGGGTCCTTCAAAGCTACCCGCCAATCAACCTAGCGAATGGTGCTCTAGCTGTGAGCACTCGGAATGGGCGGCCGACAGGTATAGGGACGAAGCTTCCGTTCCCGCTGTCGAGGGTTGCGATCGCTTTCTTTAACAGAGCGTTGTTGAACACCGTGCACGATGTACATGGACGCTGTTACGACCGATATTTTGTAGATGGACCCAGAGGATAGCAAGCCAGACAATATTTCAGAGACAAAAAGTAACGTGTATTCTCTCGTAAAACGCTCGAGCCCCTACGATGACGATGGCTTTTTCTTCGTATTTCCCGGAGGAACTCCAGGGTCATTGGGGCGTGTGATTACCGCCTGATGAACGTCTAGGCACCAGTTACGCCTGCCGAGCGACCACATTTTTTTTAGCTCCAATGATGTGTTTTTGCAAACGTTCCAGTACTTGCTGTTAGCCGGTGACTTTAATTGTGTGGAATCGTGAGCAAACACGATGGGGCAAGGTCATTCTGGCGGTCCGCTACGCGCAGTAACAGGCCTCACGAATTTAGTTGGACAGTTTAATTTGATGGATGTTTGGCGTTCACAGCACCCCATGAACACTAGCGTAACGTGGCATAGGTTCCGATTCGACGTCTTAGCTGGATCGTTTTTATACGGAATTCCCCGTTGGGAAGTGCACCTCCAGCACCTTTCTGATCATTATCTGGTGCACCTAACAGTTGCGGACTAGTAGGACTCCGCTGGCGTCTTGCACTCCACCGTTAGTGATGTGAAGCGAGTGGTAGCAGATTTCTTCACCTTTCACCGGGGCAAAGTGCGTGACCGTGAACTTAGCTATCCTGCGGAAAACGCTCGAATAGTGAGACGTGCTGCCCATTTGACGCCGCTTATGACGGAATATCTGTGTTCGCTAGAATATATTCTCAAGATCGAGAGCAGTAGGCGGACTTTGAACGCATTGACAAAATCGTAGACTTGCATTGGTGTTTAGAAGCATTCGCTTCCATCGCTGAAAACGCTTCTCCATGAGTGCAGATTTGAGTTGGAGGAAGACTGCTTTCGAATAGAGCGGATGTTTGATGACAGTAACCCATCTTTTGTCCAAAAAACGATGCACAAGAATGCTGACGCGTTCCATTTCCCTCCTCTTCATACTGGAATTCCGGGCCTTGTTTCAATACAAACAGGGTGAAATTTTACGTCGCTGATAACTATTAGAGAACACCGCTGCTCTATCTTGCTTCACATAGCTTAGAAAAGCCATAGGTTGAATTTCTCGCATCGAATGCGCATCGTATGACAGAAAGCACTTCAAACGGATTGAAGAAGCTCTTCGGAGCGTCGATATGTGATACTATATCAATTTGTTGCACAACTTTTAAATATTTCTTTTGTTATACCCATATTTATCTATTGAATTTCACGTGTAGTCCTTGTAGCCCCACTTTCGTAGGGTATGTGCTGAGTATTCATCAGTTATTAAATGTTCAAGTCATAATTTTGTGCAAGGCGTCTTTCAACCATAGGGAATACCTTTACATTAGGTGGCTTCCTTACATCTTTGGCATCCGGAAATTGGACGTTGAATACGTGAGTGCGTCACAACTTCCGAGGAGACGGCCCTACGTTAGGCGGAGTCCCTGATGCTACGCACACAAAACGACGAGAGAAAAAAGCCTTCAACGTAATTTTCGGAGAACGTAGCAACACATCTTGAAGTCTGCTGAAGAGCCTAAGTTAACGAAAATCGTCTCAGAAAATATGAGAAACATTCTATATTACGTTCAGATATTACGTAGATTCATCACTGTATGTTGTGGATAACAGCTGTTGTCCTATTGCAAAGTTGCGCTGGAGCTGAGGCCGTGAAATTGGTCATCAACCATGAAATTAATCCATCCCATCAGAATGCATCAAAACATCTCGCTCCCCCGCAGATGTGCCAAAAAATGTCACGAAAAGTCACACCATCACAATATTCGTATACCATCCCATTGCAATGCATAGAACAGCAATAGTCGAAAAAAAGCTGCCTCCCGCTGAGATAGTGAACATAGTCACGGACAGTCATAAATAGTCATAATAGTCTACGAGTTTGAAGCCCTATGAGCTTCAATGAGCTTCAAATCCTATGAGTTCGAATGAGTTTGAATTCCAATGAGTTGAATGTGCCTGAAGTCGGATGATGAGTAATGATGATGAGGTCGGGTGAAGTCGAAGGAGACCCAATGATGACTCGCCTTACGGTGAAGTTGAGTGAAGTCGAGCTAAGATGTCGGCCTATGGTCCGTACTCATTTCATAACCAAAAGTCAAAATTAAGCAAAGAGTAAACAATACAAGGAGAAGAAATTTCCTCGTGTTACTTTGTTGACACACTAACAACAGAAGGCAGCAACACTGCAGGAACTACCAAATGGCGACGTTTCACTATGTATTTGCATAGTATGTGACGCGCATACACAACATGCAAAATGCCGTGAACACAACTAAGACGTATCGCTGAGCTTAGCTGACAGTACGTTCCGAGCGAAAAATGACAAAAAAGCGACTCTGGCCATGGAATTGAACAGTCCATGGAAGTAACTGCCATTATCGGTACTTCGCAGAAGTTATTTTTTCCTAAGAATAAGTGATCGGCTCAACGCCAAGTTCAGTTCCGGGTACGTGTCCTTGGATGTCTCAGAATTAATCTCATGGCAAATAATGTGATGTCTATCGCGACAGGAGCGAGATGTGCAGCGGGAAATTTCCCAGAGAAAAGCATGACATGTAAATAGCATCACCACATAACCTTCTTCCCAAAGCGGTGCATAGAGTCCATTCAAAATTGGGACTATCTTTCGTAACAGGTATTCAATGTGAGAAACTTTCGATTCCTTCGTCTTGCTGCGAAAAACTTTCTCGAATCCCGGGAAAAAGTGATTTCCTCGTCGTCCACTGTTATTCGGCGGGGAAAAAGAGAACCATTTGGAGCAGCTGTTTTGCGAACGATGATTACTTGTTTTAAAACAGCGCCATCTGTCATGCACGTGTTTGTGACGATCGACAAACAAAATGAACAAGCGATGGAATAGGTTTCGCTTATTTACATGTGTACTGTACTCGCGAAGGATTTCGAAACTCGAGTTGATTCGGCGCGGGATGTTCCTATTGAAATCTCCATTTCTTGGGACGAGACTATTGTAGCCCATATCAACCGCCCCCCCCCCCCTTAAAGGAGCAGTAAACTGTTGGAAAAGTATTTTTTACATCACATGAAAGCAGGTCTCTCAAATATGCGTGTCGTTCTATGAAAGGCCCAGTCATTATAAGGAAACAATGCCATTCAACGTGCGTAGTCCCTATCCCCCTCACATCCCTATACCGATTTCCTACCAATCGGAGCGCAGTATTCTGCGCTCCGGAAAGGAATGACGTAACATAGTTCTAGCCAATAGCAGTACGGTGATAGAATCAGCTGTTCAACGCGTAGTGTATCCGTGACAACCGAAAGACTTTTACGCATACGTGTTTCGGGAAGGAAAAGGACTCCATGGCAAATCTCGCTGGACTAAGCGAACTTGAGCGTGAAATTTTAATGCGCGCATGTGGAGTAACATCGCTAGCATACGACGCAATTCCATGAGGCGCAATGCAAGCTTCATGCACCTGCCGATGGAAACCGTAAGGGTGGTAAGTTGCGCTACCGAATTGGTATCTACTGACTAGGTGCGAAATATGCTGACCCAATATCCCTGCAACATGTGAACTCACCGGGTGCAGATGCGGGCGTGTAAAGACGGGAGAAACGCGTAAGTACTCTTCTTGACTGCGGGATAACGTACACGTGCTCGAAGTAAAAGGAACCATTGCTACGCTAATGATTCCAATTGGATTTTCTAATGAGTGATGCAGCCGTTTGCTAGCCGAACCAAGGATAAGCTTCTGGCGCAAAGTGTTCTTGACAGACGAGGGCAACTTTCATCAGAAAACGTTTCCCAAGGAATGTCACCCCATCGTAAGATACTGAGGCAGAAGCGATTTCATGAAACATCTTTAACGTGTAGGACAATATGTGCGCGTAGCAACGTTAGCAATAGAGCCAAGAAACCACTCGTATTTAGACTTTCGATGAAAAATAACGCGCATCACGTTAGGCGTAACAAGGCTACCAACCCTGCAAAGAAACCAGTAACTGCAGGACAACTTTACCCACAACATGACAAGGAATCCAGCTCAAAGTTAGCCGTAGTCGTCTTGACGTGAAAAAGACCCAAATCATCCTTCCTTACAATCGATAGTAGAAAGTATGTACCTGAACTACTTTTTTCAAGTATTTAGTAATCGATTTGAAATACTTCTGTGCTGAAGTGCATTAAATTGTATATTAAATAAGATCTGTGATGAGTATTGTGGGAACCGCGTCAGCCACCCGGACTGCCCCTGGCCTAGGCCAGCAGGCAGCCGGTCCCACTTCTCGGGGGTCTCCCGCTCGTTCGTCGGAGAAGGAAGCACGGCAGAGACAAAAGCTTCAGAACATACCACTCTTTTAATCG
>JARGYV010076720.1:0-12658 GCA_029532675.1 Ornithodoros moubata | reverse complement strand
TTCACGTAGTTGTGAGAAGGACAATGAGATCGCTGACCACGTGTTATCAAAATCGACGTAGCTTCACCGCTTCATCTCGTGGTCGTGACCATACAGAAATAAATAACCTCTCATTGTTCCCAGATAATGTTCCTTGCTGTATAGTCTGAAATGAATTCATGACGCCATAATGATATCATGTGATGATGATATTATCGCCTATGCCGGTCTCATTTCCCATACGGATCCTTTTATATATATATATATATATATATATATATATCACTGCATTGACGCTGCGCTGCGACCTAGGGTCATGAGAAAAGTGATATTTGTTGCTGCAAACTATCGTGCAAGTGCATAGGTGGGAGCAAAGAGACCGGAACGGGGGCAACCTTTAAAAGTATCATGTCTACGTCCTGCGATACTCGTAGCTAAATGTCTACCAGAGCAGAGTGGACGCATCTTTATTTTTTTTTTTTTTTTTTGTTATCTTAATTATGTCACCTTGTGCGGCAAACTGAACTGAGAATAATACTTACAAGGTTCAAGTTACTTATAAACCAGCACCCCACTGAGTATCGGGAAACTGCAGGATGCATGATGTTGAAAACCCGGGTGAAACGGAGCCTCCATAACCATCATTTTCTGAACGATATAGGACCCGGCCTTTCTGCCTGTTGTTGTTCTGCATTATCTCTTCATTCAATTGTCCGATGGCAATCCGTTAAATTTATTACTTGAGACAATATAATTTCCCATCCGTCAAAATCAAAATTAAGTGTCATTGAATGCCAGTTTTTCTTCATCTATTTTCTTTTTCTTTTTTTAAGTCGGGTGGGAGCGGCAAAAAATAAACCAACCGATTGTGGGTAGTTGTTGCCGATAAGGCAGTGACGAGCAAAAATGTTAAGTATTCGAAGGAGCAGACGTTTTCTTAAGGTGCCCGAAAGTGGTTCACTTACAGCAACACCAGATGTCGACAGCATCTCTGTGTCGCCGAACAGATATCCGTGACGTATACAAGCACCCGTGGAGATATCCATGACCGTCAGTGGAAGAAACAGCTGACTCCGATTACGTGCTTGGCGAGGGGACCATTACGTGTCGGGTTGCACAGAGAAGTTTGCACAACATGCTGTTCGCTTTTATACAAAGCACATTTTTTGCATACTCTGCTCGCTGACCGACAGTAAATCTTCATTCAAAGCAACGTGATTTCTAACGGTTGGCAAAGAAGTACCTTACGCAAAGCTATAGTGAAGTCAGACGTAGACTATAGCCTGCAATTTCGTTCGCTGACATCGCCGGCCTCGATGATTTCGCCTGGTTTATCCCGCATTTAGCCGTTTTGCTTCGTTTCTATGCAGAACAAGGTGCTTCTTGGGGGTCCCAGTCATAGCGCTGTTGATCTGTGTGAGCTTGCCGCTTGCACAATGCCGCGTCGAGCAGCAAAGCGTTGGCCACGCAAACTCTCCAGCGCGTCAGTGGATTCACAACATCAGGCGAGTCTTCCACGATATCACAGACTTGGCGCATGAGGTATGTTCCCCTTTCTCTACGTCACCTACTATGTCACTACTGCACCGCGTAGCGTCAATTGCGGTTGATACGTGAGAAAACCGTATACCTATAGTTTTCCACCAATCAGAACAGAGAACGATATCAGCTTGAGCGCGGATGGGTTCATACTAAGAGAGGGGGTGAAGTCCTGGTTTACAGTTATATTTGCCTCCAAATGCGCGTGATAAAATGCATTTAATATTATTGATGATTACGTTGTAATCGATTGCAAAATTTGAAGCTACAACTTCGTCCCGGAGGCTAAGTCAGTGTGTTTGTCTTCCTCTACAAATTTTCTTTTTACCTTTACTTCTCTTTGACGAACGGTTTCAGATACCCAGATAAACGAGTTAATGTAGTCATGATATAAAGCAGCAGTGACGTCATATGTTCTGGGACTCATTCTGCCTTTGCTACAACACGCAGGTTGAAAACCCCATCAAGATAAGTGCCAACTACGTCGAGAGGGTAAGAAGAAAGATGTTTGGGTCTTCATTTTTGGAGTCCACGTCTCAACCGAATAGTGTATCCATGGTTTTTCCTGACTTCATTTCATAAGGAGTTTATGAAGCTTGGAAGATACGGAATGAACTACTGTTCGGCGTGCACCATGGCCACGACTCTCGTACGGCAGTTACTGAAGACTGGCGAATCGGAAACTCACATCATCTCCATGCTAAAGTCGAGCTGCAAGCTCTTTCGGATATCAACGGATCGTGTCTGCTCCGGAATCGTTGATCAGTTCAAGGCAAGTTAGTTACATAAACGTTCCTTACTTCAGTAACTATCTTCCAAAATCAGCTGTTATTATTACATAACAAACACAACCTGCTGTATTCCTGCAGGACGAGTTCTTCTACGTGATGAAGCGGTCGCAGTTGAGCTCCAAAGAGATTTGCAGCACCGTCTTTCCTGACGATTGTGGACCAAGCAAGGATCCCGTTCTAGACTGGACCGTACCGCTGCCCTTACGCCCCAAACCGCCTGTGACGCCTGTGCCACCGCCAGCGGTACGTAGAGTTCTCTTGCTGTCCAAATTAATTTGTAAACTGCGTACACCATTAAATATACACGCATGAGAACGCCCAACTTACGACAGTTGCCCATCGACCAGGTCTTGCTGTGATGTTGTGTTTGAACTGTTCATGCTCCGCTGCAGTTCACGTGCACTGACGTGAACTTGGGATTCGATTGCAGGTCGGGTCACAGACGATGCGGGTACTGCACCTGAGTGATACCCATGTGGATCACAGGTACGAGATCGGCAGTTGGGCTGACTGCAAGGAACCCTTGTGCTGTCACGCTGATGATGGACCTCCGGGACCGAACGGAACGCCAGCGGGAAAATGGGGGTACTTCAAACATTGCGACATCCCACTGAGAACGTTCGAAAGCCTCCTCAGACACATCAGCAAAAATCAGAAGGTAGGATACGATGTCAGATTCAGAAACTTTTCCGTAGATAAAAACTAAGGATTGTGGGGGGCAACTTCCCTCTATTGCTATGAATGAATTATTATTTAATTATTACTTATATTTGAACTTTATAAACACCTGGAGACATTCCCATATCACCGTCACCATGCTTCTAGTGCTTGACGTTCCAGATGTTGAAGAAGATAACGTAAAGTACGACTGAAGTCCAAAGGCGTTACACTTAAAGTAACTGCAAAGTGAATTCTGGACCCTTCTAACTGGCATGTTTCTCTAGAA
Source organism: Ornithodoros moubata (assembly GCA_029532675.1). Taxonomy (NCBI): domain Eukaryota; kingdom Metazoa; phylum Arthropoda; class Arachnida; order Ixodida; family Argasidae; genus Ornithodoros; species Ornithodoros moubata. The sequence continues at coordinate 9,403 of JARGYV010076720.1, read as the reverse complement.
GCTTATACATCGGATGCTTCAAATACAAATTATTCTTCCTCTAATGTTCGTTAGCTTCTTAGCAATAAAATTTCAATGACTTCTCCGTGAAACTAGAAAAGCACAACCATTCACCGAGCAGTGCTGAGCGTCGCGCGTCGCCATATTGTGGGAGTAGTTCGCCCTCTCCTTTACATGATCCGGAACACTGCGATACATGACACACGTCGTCGAAGATCTTAAATTGAGCGCGCCAGGGAAACAACAACCGTATAGAGACTTCCTCTGCAACCTCTCACCACATCTCGTGACTTTTGTGTGTGCTTCAGATTGACTACGTACTCTGGACAGGAGACATGGTACCTCACGATATCTGGAACGTATCCCGGGCTGATAATTTGGCCATCATGAAAGAGACAGCGCAATTGATAGCGACATACCTGCCAGGTGTTCCGGTGTTTCCGGCACTGGGCAATCATGAGGGGGTCCCTGTCGACAGGTCAGTTAATTTTCTTAATACTGGTAAAACTATTTATTTATTTTACTTTGAATCACGTCTTCAGCTTCCCTCTGCCAATGGTGAAAGGAAACGAATCGATATCTTGGCTGTATGACGCACTTGTGAAGCAATGGTCACAATGGCTTCCTCCCTCAACCACGTTCACTCTTCGCAAGTAAGATAGTCCCAATATATACGCAATGTGCGTCAAGAACTCTTGTACTGCAGTGCTAATTTCTCTATGTCTCCTTTCCTGTAGGGGTGCATACTATTCCATCCGACCTTTCCCTGGACTGAAAGTCGTCTCCTTGAACATGAATTACTGCAACAGCCTGAACTGGTAGCACAATCGTTATTATTGTACACGACTGTCTGAAATATTTAGCTCGCTTCGAAGCAATTCCCTATCGGCACTGTCGAGTGCAATGGGCCTGCCCCACTCTGGTCTGGAGGGGAGGCCGTGTCTTTCGCGCTCGACACTGCCGACAGGAAATCTGGAACCGAGTCCAGAACGATAGTATAACAAGATTTGTGATTCACTGTCGATATAAGAATGACCTTGACACGACAGTCTGTAGGGTATGGGCATTCTGTACTTTTGAGCATGTTCCCTAATTTGCTCATGAGCACCGAAAGGGAGATTTCGTCATTCTTCCTGACGTCATTAATGGGATTGCGCCAGGTGGATCCTGCTGAATACTACGGACCCAACGAATGAACTTGCGTGGCTCTCCGAAGAGTTGCAGGCGTCGGAAATTCTCGGTGAAAAGGTAACACACTTTCGTGGTTCGTGAATTTCGTGATTCGTGGTCAAGAATGGGCTGTTCAGCTGCTATCTATAGCTTATACAATGTAGCTTATTCGTAATGATTTCTCCTTTTTCCCTTCAAAGGTTCACATCATTGGTCACATTCCTCCTGGAGGCCACGACTGCCTTACAGTTTGGAGCTACAATTATCACAAGATTGTTGCAAGGTAATGCCTTCTCTGTAGATATGCAAGCCATGATGGGTATCATCAGGATTTCAATGTTTAGCAGCTTCAGCGATGTTCAACAGCTTATCAGTGCAGGACTGAATCATGGCTAACCATAGTGTGCAGCTCTATGACGCTCGCCTTGCATAACAACACCTCGTTCACACTTTGCGGTCTCTTACCAGATTCGAGCACACCATACGAGGCCAGTTCTTCGGTCACACCCACATGGATGAACTGGAAGTGTTCTATCACTCACCGCGCAACTATACGCGCCCCTTTAGCGTAGCCTATCTCTCGCCCAGTGCCACAACGTACAACACAGGAAACCCAGCTTACAGGATATTTACCGTGGACGGAGGAAGGAAGAACAGCAGCTGGGTGAGTAAGAGTAGGCTCTCTATGCCCTTCACATCAGAACGAAGCGCGATGAAAGCAAATGAAACTAAAGCCAACCAAGCGTATGAGTCAACGACGTCAATACGAATGGCGATTTTCCAAATACTCCTTACACTCTTGCAGACTGTGTTGGACCATGAAACCTACACCATGGATCTAGCGTACGCCAACGCCCATCCTGACGATGAACCGAATTGGACCCGGGAGTATTCCGCAAGGTCTGCGTACGGACTTTCTTCCTTGGCTGCTTCAGAGTGGGACAAGCTTCTTCGTAGGATGGAGTTTGATGATGTCCTATTTAACAAGTTTTACAGGCAAGAACTTCTGTCATACTTCCCGCAAATTAAAAAAAAATGAAAAGAGAAACTCCTGCTGGACGGACAACAGGTTGTTTTGCAACATTTGTCGCAGAGCTGCGGCGTGGAAAAAGAAAAAAAAAATATGTAGAACTTTATGGTGATTTCTGGATAGTATTCCAAGCACTACATCGCTGTTAAAACAAGACACGGAAACACAATATGATGAGAGTAATCATTGTTCGGATAGTTGTTAGCTTGTGTGATCGAACTTTCAATTGTGCCCCTTCATTTTGCGCCTGTGTCCACCATGGCTGAGACACGTGTCCTCCGTGATGTGAGTCTTACAACGTCCACGAATTACTCATTGTAGCATTCTGTGCCCTGAGTGTTTGAACAATGATATTTAGTGCTTTTGGTACTTCCAAGAACTCCCAAGAACGCCCCAAAAGACATGGGCTGTGGTTCGTCTTCAGTAAGAATCCAGATGCCTTTTGTCCTCAGACAAATCGCAAGTTTAAACTTCTAGGTTTTTCGATGTAGTTATTTTTGGGCCCGTCATCCCCCGTGTCTCCAAAATAATTCCAAAACAAAGGCCACTTCGTGTAAAGAAGGACTCAGTTTTGCTGCTCCACCTTGTTAACGAGCTATATAGGACAGCTATAACCTAGAGCTGCGGGGTACAAACTATATAACATAACAAGCTACGAGATATTTTTAGCACGGCCGAGTTCAGAAAAAAAAAAAAACGCCAATAGCTCACGTACTCTTACTCGCATTTCAGATACTACTACAAGTTCAGTCCCCTAGCTGAACCGTGCAATCAAAAGTGCAGGAGGAAGCTGATCTGCAGCCAGAAGACATCACGATCGTCAGACCAGCGTTTCTGCGGATGATACCTTTCCGTGACACAGGTGTCATTCATGCAAGAGAATAGGCTGCACTCATCGCTGTTTACGCCGCCCTGTGTGTTGCCCTTGAAACAACCATGTGCCAAGAAGGACCAGAAGAGAATTTGAGCTCATGTTCAGCAGAAACAGTTTGTGCTCGTCAGACTTCAGCCAAATCATGCCTGCGAGGAAGTGCTATAACCTCGTGCCCTCCCGGCATACAGTTACGTCAATTGTAGTTGTAAATAAATACTTTTACTCGATTATTTTCTACTGAGTACACTACAGACTGCTTGGTGTGGTGAGAAATCTCCCGGACTGACAACAAACGAGTATCGATATTGAAATAGCAAACTACCTGCACCTCCATTTGTCAGTGTATCCTTCCGCATCATTCTGGAGCTCTTACCATGAAAACATAGTAGCATGCATCGCGGCTGTTTAAGTTACTAGTGCTAAGAATTAAGCGGGGACATCTGCGTCATACTGGGCAACAATACTGAGAGGAAGAAGCATCAGTGAACAATTAATGAATTGCGAATCAATTAATACGTCAAAGAAAGGTCAGGAGGAACGCTCCAGAAACACCGTTTTGGATTATGTATCAAAGCAACCGTAAAGTCATTTACGGATGTGAATTTAGCCGCACCATAAAAATATTTATTGCAGTCGTCAACAATTTAAATGGCCACAAAATAAATTTTGACACGATCTGCGAGTAAAAAGAAAACATTATAATATAAGGCACAACATATGCTTAGTACTCCGTACGCCGCAGTAAGACAATACAATGTAAAGTTCGAGGATTGCATTTGGAAAACGGTTCGCACTAATGCGGTTCTCATGTTAGTTCATCTAGTCTAGTCTCAGGCCGGCTTGCGTAGTCTTTGAGAACTGAGCCTAGATGTGGCTATTGAATAATCTAGGGCCCCTATACTGATTTAAAGCGCTGCCAGAAAGGCCGAATGCGAATCCAATAAAGAGATCGAATTATTCGATTCGCATATGAAATATGCGACGATTCTACGAATGTCTCACCTCACTCACGAGTACTTTGCCTCCGTTTTGTTAAGCAACGAGACATAGGGCATCGTGACACAAGCGCTGTCCACTTCTGTGTATGGCGTCAGTTTTAATAAAATAATAGTAATAATTCGTGGGTTTTCGTCGCGATACAACCGTGATCATGAGCGACGCCACAGGGTAGGACCGCCGATAATTTCAGCCTGTTTTCACGCTGAGGTTTAGGGAAGCGTTCTGCATTGCATTCGAAAGGCTTTCCAGCTTCAAATAATTTTCCAAACTGCTCCAAAGAGCAGAAATATAGCAAAGAGTGCTACATCGACTTTCTTCGTAATCGTTTCATCGTGGGGAGACAATTAAGCAGCGGACCCCAATCACTCTCGACAAAAATTTGTTAGACACTAGGGCATGACGACGAGCACGAAGAAATGTTCTGCGCATGCGGTTCGTATCAAAGACGTTGGTCCACGTGAGCAGTGAGCGTGAAGACGGAGCAGCTAGTCGAAACCATTCCCAACGATGAACAAGACCCCATCTCCTGGCGCTCACAAGCGAACGCCCAAGTCTTCTAGAACAGGTCTACCAGCATCGTCACCTGATGCTGGGTCTCCGGACGATACTCCTGGTGCGCCCATGTCTCCTGCACGTTCGCCGCACCGTACGCAGAATTCGCCAATCAAACCCAAAAAGAGGAAGCGACCAGTACGAGATAAAGCAGGCAGTCCAGCTGGGCGCACAAAACCACGATCTCCAATCCAACTGAAAACGCCTGTTCCTCAGATCAACACTACACTTTCGCCTCAGAAGGCACCTTCAGTGGACAGCGCTGTTCCAGCAAGTATGCAGTCAGGAGGACTTACAGTAGAACAGCTTATTCCAACCCAGTCAGCAAAGAGTGATCGACAGGAGAAAACTACAAGCCCAACCTCCAGAGATGCAGTTTCTCTACAGTTGGCGCAAAGCCCAACTCCGGGTAGTGAACACACGGAACTTAAAATTCCAGCCCAGTTAGAACGGAGAGGGTCGCACGACTCTAACGCCTGCCCTCTGACGCTGGATAAGGTTTCTGTACCACCCATCGACACCCTAGAAGAAAGCAAGCAACTAGAAGAATGTGCACTCACCCCGCTCCTTCCAGACACAGACACCATCAACTTCTCAGGAAGTGAACCATTCAAACAGTACTTAAGTATCAACCAGCCACTAGAAGTCACAACGGCAAAGCTTCCTCAAGAATCTAGAGCTATTCTAGACGAACCTGCAGCACCAACTCCTGTGGAAGCACCTGTAGCGCAAGTTATCGCAGAGGCACCCGCAGCACAAATCCCCGATGAATCTCTAAAGCACGCCATTGTGGAAGCTCCTATGAAGCAAGTCATCACGGAAGCTCCTGCCGTTCACTCAGTCGTCGAAAGCCCTGCAGTACCGGCCATTGCTGAAGAGAACCCCACGCCTAGTCAATCTACTGCTCCTACCCGATCTTCCCTGAAGAAAAAGTCGTCGGTGATCCTGAGTGTAGGTACCAAAGACTCAATAACAACGCCACAGCGACGGCCAAGGTTCAGTCTGCAAACACCTCAGAGTGATTTTCTCAGTAGTGCGCCTACAAGCACGGCACTTGTGCCGTACGAGCAAACAGAGACTCCACAACAAGCGGGGGATACTAGCAGCGAGGATGACAATTTAGGTGACCCTACAAGCGTCCCAGGCTATGGTTGTTACCAGCGAATGACGCTATTCTGCAGCCAGCTTGCCGGATTCGTCTTCCTCACCCAGCACATGGCTGTGATATTAACGACACCTTATACAGACCACTGGTGTAAGCCTCCACCGGAATTCGCAGACGTCAGCGTCGAGGAATGGAAGAACCGAAGCATTCCCAGAGATGCTGACGGAACCCACAGTCATTGCTTCGTTTATGACCCCCCTCTACCATCTCCAACCGTGAATAGGTAAGAGGAACTATAAAAAGCATAACCACCGCTGTGGCAAGTGGGCCATTCTTTTTTCTTTTTTTTAAGTATAGGTATAAGTTTTAGGGACGTTAAAGAAACCCGTTCTCTGGTACCGGAACTACAGTCTCCTTGGTGAGGGTACGCCCAGACATATTTGGGAGACATACTATTTGAGCCGAGGTTACATGATCTGTCGTAGCGCCTCCCGTTTTAGCAGCGTAGAACTTTCGCGAAGTAGCAAGGGAGAGCCACGCCATGCAGTGGTACCCTTTACAGTACTGGGCTGCAACATAGGCATCAGTTCATTGCTAGTACTGAGCCAGCAATAGGCGCCCAGTTCCTGTATGTGTAATAGGGCTCTGGGAAGGAAGCATGCGGGCGTGTTCTTCCTTCCTCTGTTCTGACCTGTTGATCCTTACCGAGCAGCATCATCGCTATTTTTTCCCAAAGCACTCCAATGCACGACCTCATATAGCTCGTTATTTTTCGACAGGACTCCGAAACGCTGTTCCCAATGGGTATTCGATGACTCTGTCTATCACGAGACACTTCAAAGCCGCTGGGACTTGGTCTGCGAGCGCAGTAATCTGGTAGCACTTCAACAAACCATATTCATGAGTGGAGCTATGGCTGCTGTGCCTATCGCTGGTATGGTTTCCGACCGCATCGGCAGAAAACCAGTCATCGTCATCACCGTTTTCGTCTTGTTTATAGCTGATTTTACGATCTGCTTTGCGAAGAGCTTTTACGTGTACGTGACCGCCCGCTTTCTTGTGTCCGGAGCAACAGCCTCCATCCGCATCTTGACATTCATCGTCCTATTCGAAGCCACGACACCAGAACTACGCGTATTTAACTGCACCTTCGCTCAGGCAGGGCTCGTGGCTGCTGCAATATTTATACATTCTTTGAGGAAGTTACACCTCAGTATGACTTGGGTCCAAGTCATCTTACTTATTCCAGCTACATGTCTCATCTGCACAAGTTATATGCTACAGGAATCTCCACGCTGGCTAATCGCGATGAACGACTATAGAGGAGCAGAGAGAACGCTTATGTGGGCTGCCTTTCTAAATGGCGTAAGAGTTGAAGAGGCGCAAGCACGGTGGAGGTGCTTCGTGGCTAACATCCGCAAGTGTGAACAGCCCATGACGCTACGCAGAGGCGCTGGGGAACTTTTCAAGTCGACGCTCAGGGAACGCTCATTCATCCTCTTCGGTTGTTGGGCGTCTACTATCCTTACATACTACCAACTGCTCCTCTATATAAACCACGAAGCTTCAATCACTGCGCAATTCGTCAGCGTCGTGGCTCGAGCTCCTACACTCATGATATCCTTGATACTGATGGACAAAGCAGGACGGCGCCAGCCGTTTTATGTTTTGCTCATGGCAAGCGGCCTGCTCATGGGAGTTATATTGTTACTTATACTCTCGCACATGAAAGGATTACCCCTGGACATCATCGTTGTAGCTGCCAACATGGTCTCCAATGTGGTGATATGCATTATCTACGTTTACACCCTGGAGCTTTACCCTACGACACTCAGGAGTGCGGGAATTTCGACGTGCTTCCTCTTCGGTAGCGTCGGAGGCGTTCTCACAGGCCCACTCACCGATGCCGACGCTTTGCACGGCACCGCATCGTATCTGGTGCCTGGAGTTTTGAGTTTGATCAGCGGCGTCTTTGCAATGAAGCTCTCGGAGACGCGAAAGCTCAAAGACTTCAATAGTGTTACCGAACTCGAGCGGCAAATGGAAAGGGAGAGACTGTTCGAACTGGAGATGAAGCCCATCAGAAGGCGTCGTCGTAGGTCGAAGTACTGATCCCTAAATGCAGTTATTTTGAGAAGTATGACCTAAAGGCAATAAATAATATCAATATTGTGGAACAAATACAGATTGTATGATAAATTTATTGCTGATTAACGGCGTTTATACTAAGCGGGTAACGTTATAGGGTCGAGGCTTAGGCAGTTGATATACCTTACCATGTATTCCTAAAACATATTCCTCTTACGCATTGTTGTGCAAGTTGACGGAAACGGTTGCCCCAGAACGTCGTTTTATTTTTGTACACAGCTGTTCCCCCATCATAGTGCTTGTGACAAAGGATTGCAGTGATTAATTTGGCATATTGTTTTATGACCGAAACATGTCGATGTTCCTATGTGGGCTTCCGGCCCGTGAGGTTTTCTCGGTGCCTATGCTTTGCACGTACAACGTCCTAACTTGGGCATATCTCCGCACGTAAGTAGTACTGCTATGTGCATTTCACTGTTCTCCCTTGCGAATCCTAGCAATCCCATGGCACCGAATTTAATGCGAGCTGTATCGCTAGCTGATGTAAACTCAAATCCGTAGACTTAGACGGGTAAACGTGGGCACCAACACGACTAGGCAATAGTGCCCGAGAAGTTCCCAAATACACCAATTACTATCATAAACTTAAGGGCAATGGTTGTTATCAATGGGGTATCAAGGATGAGTCAAGCATAAGAACGCACACGTGCATGCATATCATTATCATCACTCCGCTGCCAGAGATGGTGTTTCCGGCATTTACCAAAGTCTCAGGATATTCACACCAGCAATGTTTTATACTTTCGGCGAAAGCTATATAACACGTATAAACATAGAACATATAATGACCATTGCACAGTGTCGAGCATACCCTAGAGTGCCTTCGAGGCGCGAATAGTGAGGAAGCATAGGCGCCAAAGGAAAGTTTGTAGGGCAAAAACAGTTGCTTCACGGACTTGCTGCGATAATAATACGGCTCTTAAGATATTTCTTTATCATGACTGTCAAAAAAGCACAGTTCTCTCTCAAAAGACATCTCGGTAAGTGCTCGCAGAAAACAGGAAACCCAGTTGCCGACCAATAACCATATACGACGTGTATTTACAGTAATGGACGCCGTCAATATTTTCATCCTACTGTCCATAACGTACACGCCGGCACAGTCGAGTCTGCTTCATCTACCGTTCGGGGACCCTCGACTGAAGCCGCGAGACATACAGAAACTTCTCGATCGCATAACACAGAAGACGTCTGACCTGACGCCCGACGACGATGAGGCCAGTTTCATGTACCCATTCGAGTTTCTCGTTGACTTCACCAGGTCTGACTTCAATTTGTCAGCAGTGAGCATTTCATACATCGATCTCGACTGCCAAGAACCAGCCTCGCGTTTGTATGTGTATCTTATCGTCTTATCGTTGCAGGTGATGGAGACGTTTGAAACTGGCGAAACGAACGAACAGACGTGTAAGACATGTCGCTACATTGTGAAAGCTCTGAAGGATAATTCAGACAAAAGTAGGATGGCTGTCCTGGTCGGCTTCCTGTGGGCATTCTGTTTCGTCAACCAGTTCACTACCACTGA
>JARGYV010076338.1:0-12645 GCA_029532675.1 Ornithodoros moubata | reverse complement strand
GAATACATGGTGCAACACATGTTATGAATCTCAAGTGTAATAAAGAAAAACAAATACTTTTTTTTTATTTGCTTCCTTGCCGACCACCTATGATGCAAAATTTGGATTACCTTGTATAGCCAACCTGGTCAACCTGTGCGCTCTGTATATCTTTTGTTTATTATAATGACCCAAAGTGTGCAGAAGAGGAGCCTCTCTTTTGGGAAAAAAAAAAGAAAAGCAAATACACCATGTTGATTTCTATTTTTCGTTTGTTTGTTTTTTTGTCTAAGCATAAAAAATGCTAAAATTTTGTGATAATTTATGGATTGTTCTAGCAAAAGCGGCCAGTTAGCTTTTTCCAGAGCACACAGTGGTAACATATATGTGGTGTCAAGACGCGACTGCAACGTTTAGAAAACAAGAAAGAAATAGGAGATGCTCAAATATGGAGCCGTCTTCACCGGCACCATTACCACCACGAATATAGCCCGCTGATGTTCGAAGGCCAGTCATGTGAGCACTACATACTTCATCACGTAACAGACTTCCTGCTTCTTTTATGCTTATTCTAGTGAGTATAATGCAAGGTGGTGATGCGCTGGCAACAAATAACATAATAGTGCCGCGGATGAATTGGCGAACATGGTCGGTAGACTCCGCAAAAGGTTTATTAGTTTACTGCCCTCTTCAGCTCGCAGCGATAAGAATGCCCGGCTTACTCTGCGCGTCGCAATAGCTTCATAAGGCTCAGTTTCGGTTTTATTTTCTCTCTGATGAAAGATCCATTGATACTTCTTTCGCTCCAGCACGCACGATCCCAGCTATTCACAAGGTGTCAACAGCAAACGAGCATACACAGAAAATATTTTTAGTGGTGGTATTGCACCACTATAGAACTCCATTTTCGTGAGTTATTCTCCCATTGTTTCGGTTCCAATATAGGCTAAAATGGACCAAGGAATTCACGTCTCACTCCGATTTAGAGGGGCAAGCAGCGACGGACAAAAGGACAAAAGAGTATATGCGCCGACAAGTTGGTGGACGAAAAGTGAGCTTGAGCGACAAAAAGGACGATTCACAGACACAGGGCCCTTTTCTATGTTTCTTTCTGTCACCCCACCCTCAAGCTTGTTACACCGTGGAAAAGTGATAACACTGACAGACCGTAGGAATTTTGTCTCATATGACTGACTGTACAGTGCTGCCACTTCCGTACATTTTCGGTACGCAGCGTACGCATCCCCCTTTCAGAGTCCCGGATGTGTGACGTCAGTCAGAGAGTTGTCGCCATCGTTTAGCGTTATTGCCCTTTGAAGCCTTACATTTCTTCAAATTTCGGCAAGGAAATATGTAAGTAACTTTCCTGGGATTCTTTATGGTGCGCGTAGCTACAATAAGCTTACTTTAGTGGCTCCAATCGGCACAGACTGACCCCTAAATGTCTTGGCGTTAGTCGTCCCACCGGTCCTGCCCACCGCAGTTTTATGCCTTCGCTTTTTTCGCCGTAGTTACTGAATAAGATTAGGAACACAAATGCCTTTGAATGTGAAAAATATTGTATCTTTTAAATCACTTAGTTTAGAACCTTTGCCTACAGCACGCGAGGGGCCCCAACACGGATCTAACGGGAGCACCTAATCGAACGTATCTCCATTTTGACCATCTTCCATGTAACATCTAGGGGTGTCTTCGAGCAGCGTATTAGTCATCAATGTAGTGCGCGCGTATGGTTTCTTTGATGCACTTGTGTTGGCGTGCAACAGGCAGTGTATTACGAGCTGCGACGACTTTCGCGTTTGAAGTGTGACAGATAGGCATGTGTTCATGAGGAGCCTCAGCTTTTGGCGACTCGCCCCCCAGCGCACACCTCTCATGCTGCATGCATTAGTATCGTTGTCCAGGTTGCTTTTTGCGTATTTGGAGGATACATAATCCGTGCTAGATCTTGCTGACGGTAATACCTGTTGTGTCAGGCGTCTTGTTGACATGACTATCTCGTTCCTATCCTTACGGAATTTTTTTTTTTTTTTTATCAGCTTCGGTGTGTTGCAGACTCAACATAAATTGCAAGGCCTTTAGTACAGGTCGATGTTCGTATTTCGTTTGTTTTTGTGCGTTGATTTCCTCTGAAACTACTTACTGTTTCGTTTGGTTCATTCGTTTATGTTGCTTACATGAACCTTTATTTTCATCACAGAGTCGGGTGGCAAAAAACGCACAGGTGACAGCTCAAAATGTATCGATCGTAAGTAAAATAAAAATAAAACACGTAAATTGTAATCGTATACGTTGTCCGTGTTTTCTGTTCTGAGTAAATCCAGTAGATGACGAAACTAGACTAACACTGTGTTCTAGAGAGCCCTTTGTCCTAACATCTTGCGTGGATAGGCACGAATCAATGTCCCCATTCGTTGTTACGTTTATCATCCTCTGTACACACTTTTCAGTCCTCCTTTGATAAGAAAAAAGCATGCCTAACCTTGCGTGGAGGTGTTTTTACTGTGGAGATTATAAATATTATACAGTTGTTTAATGCACATGTATGGACTTGCAAAGCATTCATAAGTTGTTTTCTAGAGCTCGCTGAAATATCTACAATGTGGAAGTTGTCATAAACTGTGCACGGACAGCAAAAACCCCTGCCACGAAATAAAGAGAAAGGCATATAAGAATTTGATGGCTATTAAAGCTGTTGTGTGTGTCTTTTTCTTCTGTCCTGACATAGCAGATAACATCTAAATTGGAAATAAAAATTGTTCAACTTGGTTAATGCTGTTGATGCTTCGAGTTGAGAGTTCTCTCGTTGCCTAATTTTAGGGGCTGCTTATTTCTGTTTCATTGTTATGAAGTATTTGTGGGACCCCATGACTGCTGCTTTTTTTCTGTGCGTACACGTGAGAATAATCTCGTGAATAAATGTTTCTTCGTGGAGGTCGCAGCCTGGTGGAGCAACGACAGGGTCTGCTGATCAGGAAGGAGGAGCCAGGCCCCCAAATCCACAGCATCAGGCTGCGTCCAAGCGGATACAGCAGACCCAGGCACAAGTCGATGAGGTACACAGCCTTGTTTCATTACACTTTGCCTTGGATATGTGTCTTAACGAAGAAAGTGGACAGGGCCTATGACCTATTTGACAGCTTACTGTTGCAGTGAACAGTTGAAATAGACCTGCATTTTTACTGTTGCAAGAAAACCAAAAGTTATGTTGGTTGGACTTAACATATTTAAGGCAACTCGTTTTTCCCGTGACCTGCAAGTGACAAAGCTACAAAGCAATATATGGAGCCGAAATGACGTTTTTCATGAACTTCATTGTCATTGTGATACCATTCTTTTGATGGGAACAGGAATGCATGTCTTCTGCTGACCATGTGCATCAGTAATCCTAGTGTAATGAAACTGGAACTGGGCATGGCATTGCAAAAGCAGAGAGAGAGCAGCCACCCTTTTTTGCACACGAGTTGTTGATTATTTTTGGGGCTTTGTGAAGCGGGAAGGAGGAGGACAAAGTGTATGCAAGGGGCTAGTGGGCTAGAGGGGTGCTTCTTGTTCATTCGATGCATTAAACACGGTGTGAATAGCAGCTTGCCCCTTGCAGTATTTCCGATACCAGTCGTTGCTAAGGCATGATTCGAGGTTTTTATACTCTTGCTTCTTTCATGCGTTACTAGGATCTTTTAATTCTATATACAGTACCTATATGTAAAAAATATACAAGTCTGCACGTTGTGTGCACCTCAATGTGAAACTGTGGGAACCTAGCTCTGCTCAGACCATGCCTGCTTAGTTTTAACTACTTGTTCTGTTCGCTCAGGTGAAGGAACTTATGCGTGTGAATGTTGAAAAAGTTTTGGAACGAGACCAGAAACTGGCGGATCTGGATGACCGAGCAGGTGAGGAGGTAGAAGGATTGGGAGAGTGGATGTGGTATGTGACAAAAAATTTCCTTAAGCACTTCCTTGAGGCAGGAGACATTAACAAGGCTGACCGCTGATAATTCTGATCATGCTGTGATACATGTCTGTTTTTAAGGTGTTAAGGGCAACAGTTGAGCTTTTTGAAGACTTTTGAAGCAGATTTTGCCATCAGGAAAAATCATGAATGGGAAGCCATGACTATGCACCTAGAAATCCCTGCATTCAGGCAACTTCCTACTGTTATACCGACTGTTATGTGGGATATGATAACTTTCCGTCTTTGTTTGTGCAGCATGTTGATTGGGTCACTTTTCTGCACTTGCAGCAAAAGTAGGAGGAATTTGGCCACTTTGGCTCCTGTACTGTCAATGTAGCATTATGCAATAGCATATGCAATTGCGGTACAGCGCCACAGCATCGTTAGCCAACCAGAACGTGGTTCTGTGTCATATGTCCTTACGTCATATCCTCCTCGTCCATGCTTTCGGTTGTTCAGCCGCCCAGGTTTGGGTCCTGATGCTTTCTTGGGATGTCCTGTGATTGTCTGACAATTTTTCATGTGCTTCTTTTGGCTGTTTCTCGATCCCTGTCTTGGTTTGCGCTGAAAAAGGTCGTGGATATCATGCGCACAAATGTGGAAAAGGTGCTGGAACGAGATCAGAAGCTGTCCGAGCTGGATGATCGTGCAGGTAACGAATGCATTTCTTCTGCATGTGATGCAGCTGCTGTCTCCTTGTATTATTGGGTTGATTGTGAGGCTTACATAAGCCTTCTTAGGTTCCTGGATGCTGTACTTCCAAAGTATATCAGTGCAGAGTGCCCCAAGTTCTGCTTACCATTGGGCCTAAGCTCTGTTTCCTACTTAACTTTGAGTGGTTAAAATGTGTACAGCACCACCAAAAGTCATATCTGGTCATTCTCAGCGGGCATTGTGTAATAGGAATTTGCATGGCAGTGAGACATTGCGTAAAAATGCACGTGTGACTGCTTATATGACTACATAGCGGAACTTTATGTAGCCATATGCTTCTCGTCCTTGTAACAGCACACTTCTTTTGCATGCTGTTCAAATCATAGTGCGGCACCAGCTTTCATGTTCTTCATCGCTACTGGCGGCTTCTTTGTGCATGAAGTGGTCGTGTTTGGAGCACTATTATGTGCATCCTTGTTGTTCAAACTAGCATGCATGTCTAATGAACTAAACATTCTGGTTGTCGAGTTGCTGCTGTATTGTATGCATGTTACTCTGGGTCTCAAGGACAGTACTTAATGAGAAAGGGTCTGCTTGCTGCAATAGTATACGCTCATTTATACAATCTTTACAGATGCTCTGCAGCAGGGTGCTTCGCAGTTTGAGCAACAAGCCGGAAAACTCAAGAGGAAGTTCTGGTGGAAAAACTGCAAGGTCAGTGTTAATTCCATTAGTTGTAGGGGTTCATAACAGTTGTGTAACGTGACAGTCTTCATGGCTTTTAGTTCGAACAGAGTACTTTTGGACCCAACCTAGTTCATGTGGCACATTGGTTATTTCCGAAAATATATTTTAAAACTTATTTTTGAAGGATTTAGTGTTAATGGTTTTTAACGTCCCCCCCCCCCAGCAGCAGCACTGTGCCTCACAAGTGAGAATATCTAATAACGACTAACTGCGTTCCTGAAAATCCCTCAAGTGCACTGGCAAATGTAAAGTGAGCTAAAACTGTCCCATGGACCTCATCTCTTTTTATATCTTATCACTTCATCTTTCTCTCTAATGCTGGACCTCAGATGATTGCTATCATGGTTGGCATTGGGGTAGTTATTGTAGTGATTATAATCGGTAAGTGATTTCCAGCTATTTCTCTCACTGCATGTTTCCTTCTCATCTGCTCCATTTCTCCTGCATCCTTCAGATCCATCTTTCTGCAGTTTATTCCTAGAATTTTTCCCTTACTTTGAAAAGTAACCAAAGTGACAAGTCCACCTACTCACAGGGATGCGGGAAATCTTATTTCACCTTCTCTTCAGTTTTTCAAGTTGTTCCTTTTTTGGTTTTTCAGATGTGGGCGATCATAATCGGTGTTATTGTGGTCATTATTATTATCATTGTTGGTAAGTTTTGTTTGGTTCTCATGGTTTCTAGCTGGAGTAAAAGTTTTTCCATATTGCGTTTTAGACTTTTATAGCGGAAAGTTAGGTGTCGTGGGGAGAGTCACCTTGTTTCACTTGCGGTAATAGCCGAGACGAGCACGCCGACAAGCCCTCAGTGGAGGGTGCATCACATATCCAGAAGAGGAATAGGTCTTTGAGAATACTTTCGTGTATGCTAGATAAATTGGGAATCTCATAAAATCCGTGAGCAACATGAATGTGGATTCGCAGTCAGTCACAGCATTGTGCTGTCACTTTAGATCATTATTGCAAATTTTGTTTTCTAACAACGCATTGCGATAATATTGCCTTGCATGAGTGTGTAATATTGAGCTTCATTATGGGCACCACGGCATGCTGATATGCTCCACCTTGTTATAAGAGGCAACAGTGTTGCCACCATGTCAGCTATGGTCTGCTACACCCAAATAAGTGCAAAATTTTGAAGTGACAGTAGTCTTAATTAGGCCTATACTCCCCAACTACATCTGCTGAAGAAGGCATTATGGTTCATCATTCTGCAAGAATCAGAAATATTACTGGAGGCTTAAAAAGTGCCTCCTATGCCATGCTTAAAAATGTTCATGTACGGTCCTCGGCTAAATAGGAAAAGCAAGATTCAGCTGTTTTTGGAAAGCCAGAAGGTGCATTCTCTTATAACTAGGTGCCATCCTAATCAGCTAAAGCATAACCCTCACACAATGCTTCCTCATATTGTAAGCATGCCTTTTCTTAACAGTGACACGTGCGTATGCCTTCTGAACTAGCTTTCTGGCTCCTCACCTTTTGTATACAATTACATGTTTCTCTTTATGCATGCCCTTTGTCAACTCTTGTAGTCATAGCTCTTCTGTGGGACGGAGTTCCTGACAGTTCTTGAGCACATGGTGGATGCACTTTTGGTGTGGGCAACTTTTGAGCAAAATTTGAGCTTTTACTGCAGTTATTAAAATTAAGACACTCTGCATCGGTACACGCAACCCGAATATCACTTAGTTGTGGAGTCTAAAATGTTAGTAAGCAATTCTAGTGAGGTGTGTTGTTCTGTGCTCAAGACCTTCAAGAGCAGGGTTGTGCTTCTATCCTTGTCTCAAGGGTGCTTCTGCCCTGTGCTTTTCTCTCTCCCCCTCCATATCTTACAGCGTGGTTCATGACGTAAACGGCCGAGGGGAGACATTGCTCCGGTGGGCCCAGCCCTGGCATATGTGGCCCATCGCTGCTGCACACCCCTCGGCTCTGCTCCGAGCACAAGGATTGCTTCGGACTTCTTTTGATTCCTCCCTTTCTAATTAATTTCCCTCTCATTGGTTGACTTTGGCGCCCTCTTTCCTAACTGCTGTCAAACAGTGTGTTTGTCGCTGCTTGCTTTGGTACCCTTCGGTGCTCTGTTCAAGCCTGTTTGTTTCATGGTACTCACGAGTTGGAAAGCGTGACTTGCTCAAAAATGTTTCTCACATCTGTGTTGCCATGAGCAGCCTGAATTTACATTTTGTCTGCTTTTTAGTGATTTATTTTCACAGCTACAGTTTGGAAGTAAACATAAGCAGTGACACCATATTGGTTGCTCTAAAACAAAATGCACCACCCAATCAGGAACAGAACGAAACGTGAACAGTCTCTGAACAGAACACCTTTTTAATTTGCATCTTTCAGTGTTTGAAGAAGTTTCTTAGCTTTTGGTGTTCAAGCCTAACTAGTGGCACCACTTATTGATGAGAAAAGGGTCGTCTGCGGTCTAGAGAAGTAAAGGGCCTTTGGTTCACTTTGCTGTCCACTATGACTTCCTATTTTGATCTGGGTGCTTCTTTTGTGACATTATTCTTTGCAGTCATTTCCTTGTATGTGCTGCATCTGTTGTGAATTCTGTCAGGTTTTTTTTTTTTACCCTTACTTTCCGATAGGCTAATGCATACTTTCATACATCTGGTACTAACTTGGCTTATAGGAGCACGTGATTTGTGTGTGTGTGCATGCGAATATAGGTTCTCAGACGAAGCTGTGCTTTATACCCATGCATACGCTTTGGGTGTGTGCGCGTTGCAAAATTATCCTAGTCCAATTCCACCATTAGTTCATTATCTCCTTGTCGTAATCTTGTGCACTTCTTGTGGGTGCACTGCCTCTACTTGTGTTTGGAACTGTTGTAGATATGACAATAATGCCATTCTTAATGTGCTGTTTTGTTTTGTTCTTGTGTACTTTCTGTTGAGTGTGGGACTTTTGTCTTTTCTTCCTCCCCAACCCATTACAGCCTGGGCTTCAGCAAGCGGCTAATGCATCGCCGGTGTCTGTTTCTTGAACGGCCATGACAAAAGCATTCTTTAGAACAAAAGACCCAAAGAGTATAGAGCAGTACACAAGAAACCGGTCTGCCATGTTATTTTCCTTTTCCAATGTTACAAACACTATTGTGGGGTGCATCTGGTTTAAGTGTCTGCTTGCCGTTCCCATCTTGTGTATTTGCTGTCTCTTTCTTAGGTGTGAATGCAGAAGCTTGACTGTTTGAGGATGATTTCCTGTACTGTTGCATAGATTGAGATCTTTGTCTAAGCTTCAATCCAAAATGGCTAAGCTTCACTCGCTGCTGTACAAAATATTCCTTTTAAGTCAGCTCGGCACAACAGAACACAGTGAGAACGTTTGTGAGAGGATGCCTTTGCAATTACAAGGAATGCTCCATTATCCTGAGGCAGGTTGTGGAAATACATTCACTGGAATGATGTGGGTCAGTTGTTAGGATGATTATAGTGTTAGGGTTTCAAAATCCTGTATTGTATGTGCTTCTCAGTATTTCTTAGCCCAGAGAAAACAGTTATCTTGTACCACTTACCCAGCACAAAGAACGTGACCGGCAATAGCATCCTCGTGATAGCATTAAATTGTTTACGAGTGCCACGTCGTGCATGTCTGTGTGAAGATCTGTCTTTCTCTTACTTCTCTATGTGCTGTGCAGGACACAAAGACACCTGTGTTTGGTTGTACCTGTGTTTCAGTGCTGTGTGACTACTTTTTCAAACACTTTAGGGACGGGTAGCCACAGGCTTGTACAGTAAACCTTATGCGGCCTGCTTTTTCGCCTCTCCTTACTTTTCACATTTTGTGTTCTCAGTGAGTAAGGTTGATACTGCTTTGTTACTTACATGGAGCTTGTCAGAAAGCCTACGTCACAATTAGAAAATATTATGCGTGTGCCTCGCTGCAAATTTATCCTTTAGATTAACTGTGCATTTTTGAAAACAAGTTTTCACATGCCCTGGTGCAGCGAGCAACAGTTGGTAAAGTGTGTGCCCTGATGTTGCAAGAAGTGTTTGCCTTTCAGTTTACTCTGTATCAGCATCGAAAAAGAGCTCAGACAGCCATGAAAAGTGACCACTAGAGGGCAGCAGATGACCACCACCTCGCAATGCACTATTTTTTTTTTTCTGAGCAGTGAGTCAGTTTTGTGAACGGCTGTTCCTCGTCTGCTCACATGGCAGGAGACTGCAGAAAGATTTGTACATCACGCACCAGCTAGTTCTGAATTCTGCTTCCATTTTTGCTGTTTTCTCTTCAATTTGTATTTATTGTGAAGTTTTTCTTCTTGAGAGCTCCCTCATTCAGTGTAATAAATTCAGAGTTTCAATTAAATTTGTGGAAGCATGAAGAAATTGGAACAGTGTGTATTGCTTTTAGCATTCTTGCCAAGTTGTGACAAGCCTGACTGCAATTCTTCTTCTTCGGTACGTGTGGCCCTTACACTCTGACTGCGGTGTTGAACCTTGTAGCAGTGTTAATCTACTATTATTCCAGCGCACACGCAGAATGAAAAGCACCATAGAGGAAGTGAAAACTGTGTCCCATGTCTATAGAAATGTCGTCCCTCTCCTGACCTCCTTCGAAATGTTATACATATATATAATATATATATATATAACTCTTCACATGGTAACTATTGTATAGCAGCGTATATGTGTAAATATATATGTATATACATATTGCATGTGTATATATATATATATTGGTGTACAATACAAGTATGTAATATTAGCCCCATCTCTCTGGTATCCTGACTATTCTTACTCTTCAAGTTCCATGGGTTTGGTTTAATTAGGCTTTGCAACTTGGAAGATGCCTGTGATGTTACGATGATGTTGTTGATATATTTAAGAAAACTTAGAATGAAAGAAGTAATAAAAGCACTTACTAGCCTTTGACATTGCGCATCCTTTCTCATGACTGCCCTGGTGCCAGGTCTCGGCTCCTGGAGTAATCGGCATGCCTGATGCTGAAGAAACAAGTTCCACGTTTTCAGCACAACTTTCTGATGTTCTAGACTTTTGCCTAACCATCCTAAATTCTTAGCACTGTTGGAAGCCATTTTTGCAAAGGTGAACCTGGATGCATGGATGTATGAAATAGTGGGTCCTGCAGAGTCCAAATATAGTTATGTAATTGC
The DNA here is from genome assembly GCA_029532675.1 of Ornithodoros moubata. Lineage (NCBI taxonomy): Eukaryota > Metazoa > Arthropoda > Arachnida > Ixodida > Argasidae > Ornithodoros > Ornithodoros moubata. The sequence continues at coordinate 2,181 of JARGYV010076338.1, read as the reverse complement.
TATCTTGATTGAAATGTGCCTTCAACATTTTAAAACAAATCGGCTACGGTGCAAAAGACACTACGCCTGCATAATTGCAATTACCTACCACTTGTTTGTCAGAGGATCATGTTACGATGTTTGCACGTAGGAAAATAGGCATGACTTTTGATAATCATATGATGCAGAGTGTATTAATGTTTAAAGGCGACTTGCATAACCCAAAATTATAGGAGCTGAACCAAAAATTTATTGAATTTGCACAACTCCGTTACACACAAAAACCTCGAAAGAAATTTTTTCTTCAGTCCCGTGTCGTTCCCACTCACTTCCCTGCCACAGTGTCTTTCTTCAATTGTTTCACAGCAATGGGAGCAGCCTTTTACTCTGACTGCTTTCTTACACGCTGCTTGAGCGACATTATGCAAGTCCGTGTGTGGATCTACATCCTCAGGAAGCACGTACTGCCGAAGAACATAGCCATGTTTGTTGGATTTCTCCTCATGCTTAGCTTGGATTTCAGTGCAGTTTTCTGTAGTCGTCACTCGTACAGTGAAACATGTTAGTTCATGAAGAGAATGACACACACAGCAGCACTCGTGCACGTTGTTCGTAAAGGAAAGTAAAAAAGGGCAAATAAAAGATATCCTGCGTACGCCACTGCCTCCAGCCCCATCACGAACAAGCTTTACCAGAACAGCAATGTTATGTTTTTGCACCCACAAACGCATATTCCATGCTAAAAATCAATTATGAACATGGAAGAGCTCCCGACTGCACTAAATGACGAACACAAGCTACGTGTCAGATTACGCACAGACCAAGGTGATGGCTTACGAAAAAATTCCCTCCTTCAGCAATGGCAAATAAAGTGATCAGATGCTTTCAAGTAACCTGTAAGAAGGGCCACGAGGAGTAAGTAATAAGGACGTGAGGGAGAGCTAAGAGGATCCGCGCATGAAGAGGCCCAGTGCCTTACTTTGCAGAATAATGTTTTAAATTCAGAACTTTTTCGCGCTTTAAGTGTCTTACGGAAGCTTTCGGATAAATAAGGTTGCTTGTACTTGATGATAACTTTACCATCCCCGTATAACGACTGGTGGAATTGCATTCGCTACCAGTACAGCAGTCCGCCTGTTGCGTCATTGAACGGGAATTCTCACAGTTGCATTAAACTGTACAGACGTCCTGAACGCCCCCTTGCAGTACACGCGCCCCTCTGCACGAAACTCTGTTCAACGTAACCGCGGGAACTGTTCAGTCACTGCGCGCGTTTTATTCGGCAACATACCCCCCTCCCCTTTTCGTTGCAGTCGAAGTAGGATACACAGCGTGTTTCACTTAGACTAGTTGTCAGACAAAGTACCTATTTCCTATAAGCTGCACAAGCGTCTGCAATTCGGGTCTCACCACAGCCCCAAACCTCCTGCTTTCTATGTTTCTCTTAGACACAATTGGTTGTTTCCACTCACGGTACTCACCGAACTGCCAGCTCAGCGTGAACCTAGAAGCATTTACAAAAAGCTCGCACTTTAGACCATGGCTCGGAATCTTGGTCACGGAGTCACGGAGTAGTGCCGGGTTGAAAACCCGGGTCACTTCAGAGATGTCGATGACCGTCGGTCGGTCGCCGTTGCGTCGAGGGTTCCGACTCTTCGCGCCCCAGTGCATTTTCGAAACATACACGCCTGAAGTTGGCGTGGAACAGACTTTTAGTGACTTTTCCTCACATCCTCGGTTGTCAGTTTGAGTTAGCATCGCAACGTGCGCTGGTCTATGTCACAGACTACCATCTCTCCAGTTCCCTTTCGTGCATAACCACAGCGTCCAGGGATAGTTTCCTACTACTAGGTGAAGTAAGCTTTTCGAAATATTCCCATCCATTCGTTGCATTTGTTTGGCTGAACACTAAAAGCGAAGACAAACAGGAAAAACGAAGAAAGAAAAACAAATACTAGTATCATTCCCCTCACTGAAAACTGCACGGGTACTTTTTCTTACCGTACACAGCAATAAAGGGCACATGCATTTACACAAATACGCAACACAACAGACGTTCATTTACTTACTTGGCATTCGCCGCCGTTTAGGACATTCACTTTTGGCGTTGTGGTTGTCGTCACCACGTCGTCTGCTATGTGCGTCGCCTGCTCTCGCTTCGCTGCACTTCCGTTGCAGTCCTGCGGTGTGTAGTGAAAAAAA
>JARGYV010076331.1:0-12048 GCA_029532675.1 Ornithodoros moubata | reverse complement strand
CCGAGCACCTTCAACGAAGGACGCACAGGGACGCCGAAAGGTGCGTCACCAGAGGGATTGCCGTTGAGGAACAGGGCGGCACTTTTTGATTTATTACTCTGGTGCGGAGGCCAGGGGCCTAGCACTTTCACGACACTGAAGGGACGGTCGTCAAGTAGGGCCAGTGCAGGCACATGGTAGACATTGATGATGATGTGCTCCTTGTGCTTCGGTGTTTATTCTGTGGGTGTCATATGTGTCTTCGTTCTACGGCGACGTGTTGCCGACATCGCCTGCATGGGTTAACGCCCCAGATCGCCTCTTCGTCGTTTTTTTTTTTTTTTTTTTTTTTTACGCGCCCTGGAGTAGCCGGTTTCTCACTGGGGAAACCAACCTCTCCATTTTTTTCTTTAACCCAACTTCCAACTTCCTTGGCTTCAGCGGCATGTTGGAGGTTTTGACCTCTGGTTTAATACCTGTCGCTCTCTTGTAATAAACACTGTAGATAATTTCGGTTTTTCGTGCTGACCTATATAGGCTACTTGGTAGCTGGATCGCAAAAGTGAAATAATGAATGAGCATAATTGGCATGGTAATAAGCGCCTAGGGCAAACCTTTGGTAGAATAATCCAACAGTGGCGCTGCACAAACATTCGTTCAGTAAACCTTCTAATAAACTTATGTGCCCATAACTGCATAGCACGCGCATATACACGCGTTTATCACTATTACGTGCCGCATCAGTTGTACATGGGCACAAGTCAAGTTTTTATCTATTTATTTGTCCTGTATTTATTTTTTATTTTATTTTACTTTTTTATATTTTTTATTTATTTTATTTTATTTTATTTTTTGTGAGCCATACACGTCTGTGAAAAGCGACTTCCAGGGCACATAGCCCAGTCTTTAATGTAGAGACATTGCCGACTTTTTATTTATTTATTTATTATTTTATTTTTATTTAATTTTTTTTTACCGTGAAATAATCTTAACTCCATCATAGATTGAGAGCTTTGTGCGTGTTTTCAATCAACTGTTTATTTCCAGTTATATCGTAAGATAAATCTTCGTGCGCTGGAAGGTGTAGACAGAACCCGTCGTATGACCAGTGGAAAAATCACGACACAGTCAGCCGCGCATGACGTCTTGGATCCACGGGAGGTAACCGCCCACATGGGTGTAAATGCCAGGGTATGTCTCGTCCGCTTCGCAGTTATACCGATACGATGCAACTGCTACTACATGCCAACGTTGTTTTTTATCGGTGATCATCAATGGAGACCCTGTTAACCTCTGCAAAAGAACAGCGGCAACAAGGTGGTGACGTCCCTTATTACTATTTTATTATATATATTAGCAGTTACCCGACTTTACCACGGTTCAGATACAGTTCCTTCCAACGGTTCCTCTGCCGTGAGGGGCCGTAGGACCCCTGTTCAACTGTTTAAGCGGGCAACTAACGTAGCAAGCTGTCTTCTCTAACGGCTGACCTATCTCTACCTCATACAAAGAAGAAAACTTTGAAAAGTGATTTTTTTTTCTCGTCATGAGAACTGCTACCTCCTTCGAGTGTTACGTCGTACACGCTTATATAGAAAGATTGATTAAGTGCGCTACTTTTGAGAGCGTGTGCGTTCTGACGAAAAGCAGCCTCGATATGCCCACAGCACAAGATTTACTCACGTTGCAATCTCCGTGACCCCTCCGACTATCGGTGCACACCTGATTGTCCTGAAGGCCACGATTTAGCTCGCCGAGCTGCACATCACCATAATATTTATTGCATTCCTCCTTGGTCGAAATGAGGGCTAGTTTGGACTCCAGTTTGTATGGATCTTTGCTACCTGCAAGTTAAGCACACGTTTCTACGCAATAGATCTCAAGCTGCACGCACAAGAAACAGTATACCTGGTGCCTTCGGAAGCCACTCGCCCACATAGGCTCGCATATTATCCAAAGACTCCGCGGGGTCAGGCAGGCAGACTGGAACAGTGACGTCTGGCACATCTGTTCGCAGAGTAAGAATGGCGAGGTCGTGGTAGGTTTGGCCTCGAGCGTAGGACGGGTGGCGGGTGATGAAGTGGATATTGTATTCGGTGCCAGAATCAGATGATTCCGATTCGAGTTGAACGGCATACCGCCTGGGGCTCCTAGGTATTAAAAAATAGTTTCGAGATCTGTCACAATCGATTAGCATTCACGTAAAGGCGTCGGCATCACGGGAGGCTAGAACACGCGTGTATAGCCCTGTTCTGCTGAAAAGTCTATAAAAAGTAGTCTGTCTATCTGCTGCGCCTGGTGAACCCACGAAAGACTGTCGGTCTTGCCCATCTGTATGAAATGAGTGCCTTAGCAGCTGATAACTGGTAAATATCCTCGTCTCGCATAGAAGCATACTGCCTGAAATAGTGTGCAGTGTTTGGAACGTCGTGCCCTGTGTACAGTACTATTCAGATCAGTCAGTATTCACAATGGTGGTCACGTCCATCCAGTGCAGCTCAAATGATAGGATATGTAATTATCTCTGGGACTCTGTCCTGGGTGCCATCATGCGGTACGTGTTCAGAAATATAGACATGTAAGTCTTTTGTTAACACTGCTAATGAGAATCTCATCCTATATGAAAAATAAGAAAGAAAAGGTATTCAAGTGGAATATAGCTCAGAAAAAAAAAATTGCAAAAGGTATTCAGCGGATTATAACTCCCTCACTTCCTGCCGCACACAATGTTGCTTCATGGTGAAAACAGTGAAGACAGTAACAGCACTCTAGCCAATCACTGTTTCCACACGCACTGGAAATCTTTAGGGAAAAGCGCAAGAGAAAAGATTTCCCTCCATAGTGTCTTGTATATGTAGACTTCGTTACGCAGCCGGCACTTGCCAACTGTTTTCTTCACAAGATTGAAACATTTGAGTATATCACGATGATTTGCCTGCCAGGGGAAGGAATGCTTTTCGTGCGGTTTTTGGGCAGGGCATAAACCGACTCATTGCGAGTGCTTTTACGCAGTTTACGAACAGTGAGCTGTCATGAGCGTTTAAAAGTCTATCGTTCTTCGTACATGAGAAATTACTTCAAGTATACAGGCGTAAACGCTTCATCATGTAACCTACAAGACGATGACAGACTTCTGATACTCAGGAACAGGAAGAGTAATGTCTGCCCTCCATCCTGGCTCAGCGTCGTCATTGTTGTCATTGTCGTTTTCATCGCGGCGTAAGACATAGTCCTAATCTTTGGCTGGAACACAAGTACTCAAGAACTTGCGTGGAAGGCGAATTGAAAATCTTCATTCATAAATCTGTTTACATGAAATCACCCATCGTACAGGTGAGCGATGAAGTAGACGACGACGACGACGACTAAATGATGATGATGATGGTATTGAGGAAATTACCCGCTCAGAACGCGGGATGCTACCCCATTGCCTTTGGTATTCTGGTGATAGGATGACGTAAAACGAAGTGAAAACGAGAGAGAGAAAAAAAAAATGTAGAGCCCTAATCGAGCCCAGTCAGCGATGAAGTAGACTTACAGTGGTTTTCCGTCAAAACAGTGCGCCGCTGTGAGTATGTGCCGGTTGCTAATAAGTACTCCCATACAGAGGAATTCAGGATTTCTTCCCGAGTCGTATTGCACAATTGCACCCTGCAGGAACAAAGATAACACGTTGTAGACGTCTAAAAGCCAGTAAAACAACAAAAGTACAAGTAATAAAGGTGAACAAACATAAGAAAAAAAATCTTCTACAACTGAAATCTTTACGTTACCAGCCATGGTCGCTCAACCCCTGGATCCGATTTTAGCCTCTTCAGTCCGCAATCTGAAATAGTGCAATCAAATTCAGACGTCAAGAACAGTGCATAGAGTGTGAACAAGCTGCCATGATGGAACGTCGATTCTGTTCGGTAATTTCGGTACGTCGGTAAATTCTATGGTCCATTGAAAATTAATTCCCTCCCGCAAGATTGTTGCCCCCATTCATTTTGTCTTTTAATCTCTTTTCTGAGTTACATAGTTCTGTCAGCATTCTTGGAAACGAGAAGTAAAGTCACGTGACTCAATGCAAATTTACCGCGTAACAACCTCAATTCCCACTGCCTTTCATTCGTATTTTAAAGTAGCGGCGATCGGTAAACCTGACTCGCCGAAAAATGTCTGGCACCTTTACCTTGTGACTTGACGGACACGAAAACGAGGAGAATGCATACAACCAACACGCTCTTCATTGCTTCAGCTTTGAGCAAGGACACAATAACTTGCTTCGTACTCGTCTTGCAGTCAACCGTTGAACTGCACAATAAGGCAGAGAATTGCTGTGAAACTCCAAATTATCGTAATTATAACTATGCATTTTGTTTTTGCAACAGAAGAACCCACGCGAACTAATAAGGTAGAGCACGCATATATAGCACTCCCAGCAGTGCATGCTTACGTTGAGCAGTGATCGTTCATGAAAATTAGCAATGTAGATTAAGAGGACGGAACGCGACGTTGTGCGCCAATAATTCGTTCACATCATTTCGAGCGAACGCAAAATGAAATGTAGCGCTCTGCCGCCTAAGGAGATTAATTACACCACGATGCAGTAGCGACGCGGAACCATCGCTTGCGCGGGAATCGATGTTTCGGAATTACTTTATTTAGCATGATGTGACAACACCTGGAATGCACACCAATGCGACTACCATATGGAGTGCAGAGACGTTTTACTCGGCCGTTTCTTCGGTAGTCCCAACATGAACTGAATCTACTTCTCGGCTACTCGTCAGTTGGTCCGTGTACTGGCTGATAACAATGTATTATTTCACGTCCACGAGGAAAACGTCTAACAAAGAAAAAGAAATGACAAAATGTAACAGGGAAGGGACAAAGAAAAACTACAGTGCTAGATCCCTGCTGTTCTATGGCGTTGCTGCGGAGCGGAACCCCCTGCGTGTGGTGGCGAATCTTACTCGTCCTATGCAATAATAGACAGCACTTGCTGCCGACAGACGCGTGAAGCTTATAATAGGTAATCCGATACATGATAAAGCAAATGGAGGCTCACCTTTATTTAGTGACTCTTCGGCTCCGTGCCAAGTACTTGTGCGATGGGCGTCAACATCCTTTATACCCTTCCATTAGTAAGCGTTGTCCTCGCCTGTGTTACCTGATACGTCAGTTCTCACCACGTGATCGGAAACGACTCGCTCAGCACTCGAACTTCAAGAAAACTGCCCATAACAGTGAGAAATTAAATGTGTAGCTGTGAGGTGGAAATGACCACGAATGCACTGCCCAAAAGAACGAATGAGAATTACCATAAATTAGTCGTAGGTGAGGTAATGAATGCCCTGATGTATTAGCGGGCTCTCAGTGCGTGAATTAGCATAGTGGTGGTGGTGGTTGTCGTGGTCGTGGCTACTAAGAATAGCATGGCACTGTATACGATACGGCACATTCATTGTCAATGATGCATGCGATCTGCCATGCGCGGTGTAGTTCTCCTGGACCTCTCGTGCTACATGGAACGGTATATGATAGAATGTACTACCTACTCAGTCTATTAAAGGCAATAGATTAAGAGTTAGTAGTTACAATACTACTGGGCGTTGAGAGGCTTTGTGTTGTGTTTGTTTCAGTGTTTCCTGGCTCATCTGCTTTCATGCTAAGTAGTCAGCCAAGCTTGTAGTGTGTATTGTCATCAGACAGGGGGCTACCCGTCGAGGTAGGCCCCTTAGACTCTAGGTAATACCACTTCTCTGGAAACCAGAGAACAACCGCGTGTAGTGTAAGTGGGCAAGAAAGAAAGAAAACTGAAGCATTGGCATCAGTGCAGAAGTGTCTTAAACACTTATACGTACTATATTGAACGGGGTTGTCTGAAATCTTCGTGTTGGAACGTTCCTCTGCCAACATTTGACCAACTTCAGAGGAAGAATGAAAAATCGATGCCAGGTCTATCACGCTGCAGAGAACGAGGAGACTAGCAGGACAACTGACTGCTTGCGACTGGCTCTTTGGCTACGAAAACGTATAGGTATATAGATTTAAGAACACGCAGAAACTAGATTGAAAAGAGTTAAAAGGATGTCTTTATAACTCTGCGACTATCGGATCACGTTCGGTAACGGAATGAATATCCTGTTACCGAACTTGATCCATCGTGACACATGGACACCTAATCGCAAGGGGTCTATACACCTGGATTTTTTTTATTTACATTATGTCATGTAAACTAATTTTGATAGCTTCCGCGCGATGAGTTGTCAATCAATCGCGATTTTTCTCGTCAATTCGCGTCAAGTCGATCAATCGATATTTCCAGAACAGCATTGATGAAAACGGCGTCGAAACGTCCAGTGTTTTCTTATCTGCCTTGATATTTAAATATACTGTTGTTACACCCTTCTACGTCCTTTTTTGCTTAGTTCTCTCTAGCCTCTCACCCAGTGTCTCACTCTCTGCAACCTATGTATATGCCACGAGGCCACCTTCGGCTGACTAAATTTTATGTAGCGCATGACTTGCGACAGGAAAATAAATAGCTATAGATCGCTGAGAGATAACAACAGAGAACAACCAGGCTTTTGTTGTCCTTGTGTTCATAACGCAAGCTTTATCAGGCACTGTGCCAAGACCTGCCGCTGAACACCAGGTAGGTCAGCAGGTAGTAGTAATTGGTGAGTTTACGTTGCGAGACAACTTGGGTCAATAGATAGGGAAAGAGGTGCAGTCTGCCTAGAAGTTAACCTGAGCATTCATTTAGGAAGCCTTTATTTTTCTTTGTGTTGATTTTTCTGCGCGTACGTACTGCTAACTGTCTATCGCAGGTGCGCCACTTTGATGTGTTCCAATACGAATCGAGATCCTTGTGTAAGACATTGAGTCTAGCGATGGCGTCATTTGTTGAATTGAAGTGTGAAAGATGAATTGTCGTACACTGGTTATGAAGCAAAACAAAAAATTTATTGTTCCAGTAATATGCAGTAAAAAGCGTGCATTGATGTGATGGTAGAATCAGCGAGCGCCACCGATTATGCTCTGAATCCAAGGAAGGTATGTCGTTATGCGGGTGTAAACTCCAGGATAACTTTGGTCGTCGCAGCTGTGGCGGAACGCCGCTATGGATGCCAACTTCCAGCGAACACTGCGGTCGGGTACCATCAGTGGCGATGCATTCAGCCTCTAATGTAATAATAAAATATAGTTGCAATGTCAGTTTCCTACATAAAGTCATAACAGTGCCAGTCAGTCCCCACGTACATACCAAGCGGTGATCGAAACCGTGCACGTACTTGAAATCAATCGATCAATTTAAATTGCACAAGAAACAAAGGTTTACATAGGGATGTATTCACTTACAGAACAGTCCCCTTGCCTCGCTCGTAGGTCTGTGCACAGCTCGTTGTCGGTGATCCCTTCATCTAAAGCATCGAGCACAATGCTGGAATACTGCATCTGGCATACTTCATTGGTTGAGATCAAAGCTCGCTGGGCCTTTAACTGGTAAGGTGGGCCTGCACCTAGTGAAAAATAGAAAGAAGAAATAAACAAAAAAATTCTGAAGATCTTTAGGAATGTATATAATTTTAGCTCCAGCATGCGCAGCATACGGGGTTTTTCCTTCATTAAATCATGGTGTATCGTACCTGGACTCTTCGGCAGCCATTCTGCGACGAAGGAGGGCTTGTAATCGTAAACGTCGGCGGGATCAGGCAGACATATTGGAGTGGTCACGTCGGCCACATCGGCTTCCAGTGTAAGAATGGCCAAGTCAGCGTACGAACTACCAGGAATGTAGGATGGGTGAAGATCTATGACCTGGATGTTATATGCTGTTCCTCCGTCGGACGTGTCGGTCTCGAGGAACACACTGTATTTTCTTACATCTCTAGATGAACAGAGAGACAGTGCTGGTGAGTGTAAATCGAGCGGCACAAGTTCGGAGTATATCGTTCGAAACGCGTCCTTTCGGTGTTGTGACTACCCTGACGGTACAGTTTAGATCACGAATTTTTATGCAAATGAAACTTCTTTCTTGTGCAGGCATATTTCTTAAAGACCCGTTATATTTCTTTATCATACTTATAACCTATGCCACAATATGTGTAACATTGGTGAGACAGGATTGCGTCTGCATCAGCCGTACATGATTCATTCTTAGCATTCTGTCTCTCCCTTTTTTTCGTGTGTGTGCGTTTTTCCATCCCACATATGGTGTGGTATAACACCTCATCCCAGCATCACAATACTTCGTTGTTGTTGCTCGATATGATTTTGAACCAGTAGTGGACAAAAAAAAAAAAAAGGAAAAGAATGAAGTTAAGAGCAGTTAATGTTGCATGTGCGAATAAAGAAGGGCATAAGCCATACGGCTTTTGAACACTCGATATTTCGGTTATCACTGAAATCCTTATGTAGCAAGTGTACTAAACTTAACCCGTGGCCGTACTTCAATGATTCCGTACAAATGCAAGAGGAACAGCTGCTCCAAAAATGTCTCAGTGCTTAAGCGAGTAATGGTTAAACCCCAAGTAAGTTTTTACTCGGTTAAAAACTTACAGGGCTTTGGCATCGAAGCAGTGCGCCGCCGTGACTACATGCCTTCTGCTGATGAGCATCCCCATGCAAAAGTATTCAGGTTTTTCTCCTTCAAGCTCTACTATGGAACCCTGGACAATTAAAAACGAAATAAAACAAATCAGTTCACTGAGTCACAGGCTCTCTCACCTCTTCACTCATTCTGCCTTCGATGTCTCCGCATGTAATTGCTAGGGCTTACTCTTACTATTTACAGGATAATTTTTTCTTTCTCCTTTTTTGATAAAGTAATTATGAGCTTTGTTAAAACTAACAATGATGAAATTTGTTAGAACTATGTTATCATAACGATAACACCCTCCTCAACAAGCTGTGCTACACTGCGCTGGACGATCACGATAGTCCCGCAGCTGGCTAGCCTTTTTCAGTAACTTCCTTCTTCGTGTACTACAATGAACGCTTATCTCTTTCCAAAATACCGTTACCGTACCTCAAAAATAATCTGTCTACAGATTTTGAATAGAAATACGCCCGGAGCACTTTAATGAACAGGTAGTTCTAATGTAGAGGGAGAATAATAGAGACAGTAGTAACATGACAGTGATGACAGCCTCCAAGTGGAAACATAAAGAAGAAATCGCTCAAAAACAGGAGAAAACAAGGAAATGTAGAACACACGTACAAGCCAGGGCCACTCCACGCCAGGTTGATTCCTTGATCTCTTCTTTCCGCACGCTGCAATAGGTTTCGCATACATTTGTATTCCACGCTCAGTGCAAAGCAGAAAAAATCACCACGTATCTTGACGAATGTGCTCATGAGCCAAGAGCATCAGGTTTATTGTGTTGTTTCATGTGTCCCGCATTTTACCGGAATAGTTGCGATCTCGTGAATAATCTATGTCCTCACGTGTACTAAGCTTCGCATTAACAAACGCTGTTGTAAATGTGGGCCAAAGTAGAACCTGAGCAGTAGCGGGACTTAGTTGTCTCGAACAAAGAAGGAGATCGAAGACAAGGATGACATTGAACTATCATTGCTCTTAGGCAAGCCGTACGGATGTATCCTGTTCTATCGTGGCCTTGTCTGCTGGCACTAACTAGTAGGAGACTATGGCTGCAGAGTTTTGTATTAGTTAGCGATACATTTTCACCGCACTACTTGCTAGCAAACACGTATTTACCATAACATCATCGCATGCTATTCAATGTTCGATATTTTTATTCATTCATGTTATAGATGTTTTATTTGTATAATTGTATTATTCAATACTGTTATATATAATATAACTGATCATTATTCATCAACTGTAGCCTCCTTAACAGCCTTTGTAGCATGCCGTGGCGCATTGGTTGACGCGCGCGCGCTAGGCCACTGTAGACTGTCTGTAATACTTTTGCCGCCTGATATAGGCTGATGAGACATAGCTGATTCATACATAATTTAGAATGTTAGATTGTCTTGTCTGTCCAACTCATATTTTGTGTGATATGGTGTGCGAGAAAAAGTTATTTGCTTACGAGCATCCTGGGAAAATACTATGTTCACCAGAAACAGAAATGGCAGTAGCCTTCGAGTCGCCTTCATTTTCGTGGATCCTAGTTGAAAGAGAAACAATGCCTTTCATTTTTGCAGACAAGCTTGTGAAGGCGAATGAATGATGTGCATTGAAGTTAAGCGAAAAAAAAGAAGAAACACTACGAACATTTCGTACTGGGTATAACAGTTCTAATATTTTGAAGCTAACCAATAAACGCCCAGAACCAATGTCAACACAGCATGGAAGAAATTCCAAATGCGCTGTTACCCGTCACTCGAAACACGAAATACACACGCATATTATTGTACGCCATATTTGTAGACGATTATGGCCAAGTAAAACCGCTACAACTGAGCTGAATCTGGCTCCAGAGAAATGCTTCAGATGGTGCAGTTGCTGGTATGCACTGTTCTTCTGAGACATTTGTCTGCGTAGCAATGATACCTATCTACCTGTTCTACTTGTTATTGCGTACTACACCGTAAACAGGAAGTCTAAACGACGACTCACCTTGGCACCTGAACCAGAATCCTGTGCCTGAAAAGACCATCAGGGACATCCCCTTGTTATATACCTTTCCCCTGGCACCCTTCGTCTTTGGAATCGCCTCGCAATAGGCCATTTGCAATCACGTGTTTTGTGTCCCAGCACAGACACCTAGGATAAAAAGAAAAGCACAGTTACAGCAAATGGCAGAGGCACAAATGATATCCACAAGGTAAATGGGTAACGATCATAACGACCTGTGAAAGTGGGAGATAATTGTCCAGCACCGCTGTCAAGGTGGCACAATGCCCCGCCTTCTTCTTTGAGGAAATTACCGACTGCAGCCAACGGATGCTTAATTCTGCAATGAAATCTGATATATGTGCTTGTCACTCCGGCATCTGTCCGATAGCTCACTCCAAGGAAAGCAATCATCTTTGCAATAAATCCTGTTTGACTGACTGTTTTATTTTAATGGACAGTAAGGGAACAAATTCAGTCCTCTTCACTAATAATTCAGTTACACCAGATACGAACGAACGAATACAAAAAGGTATACTATTACTCGCTTGCTAATCGCTTCACCGTGTCCCCAAACGCCACCGGATTACTACAAATAGTCAGCTAACGATCACCAGCCCAAGAACTAGTCACCGTGACACACAGTCATGGCCACCACTTCGAAACAACAGGCATAACTGTAGGTTCATGATGTTAGGGCAGTAAAAAAAATCCAAACCCCCCAAAAGCAGGCAAAATCTGTTGTCAGGCGCTAAAACTACAAAATATGCGAACTTATTGTGCCCTTTCTAAAACTGTACTTGAAAGCACACCTTACGGCATGCCAAAGATATACAGAACCATTTTAAAAAGCTTAGGAGAACACACTGGTATTTCACTTTACAGTTCGTTTCAACGAAGTGTCAAGTTACGGATCCAGAATCTATTGCAGCATTATATTTATGCCCGCGCTTGCGGCTTGGATCCTGTGAACTTCCAGCATTCGGTAGCCTGCACATGCGGTTAAAGCTGTATCTTGAAGTCATATGTAGGATAGTGGGTACAGGCCGTCGCGGCTAGGTGAACTTCGTACTCAATATAGCCTGCGTTTGAGCAGAGAACAGGTGGTGCAGACGAGCTTGATAGAGCTTGGAGACATAACTAGACTCATCATCTCTTCACCATCAGTCTTCATCATCAGCAAACGCGGAAGTAGCTGCAGCGAACTGTGCTATCATCTGCATGATGACTACGAGCCCCCCACGTAAACTCGTGCGTTCAGTTCATTCCTTGCTAGTCATCGACCACATCGGTCATATTAAACGAGCCGCTACGTTAGCCTCACAGTTGTAAAGCATTATTGTACCACGTCAAGCTCCTACATGGTCTTACACGACGTGCTTATATTCGTGAAAAACGTCAAGCCCCTGCAGAATCCTTCCACAATATGCGGATAGTTCCGCTTATAGAAGCAATGTAATCGCATCTTTTGTTTTTTGTTTTGTTTTTTTTTT
>JARGYV010076157.1:0-11047 GCA_029532675.1 Ornithodoros moubata | reverse complement strand
AGTGTCACAAAAAAGGCGGACGCCCACCGTTTCCAGCAAATAGGGTCAGGAAAAGATATCATTCGGAACGGCGATTGGTCATCGCCGTGTTATGCCGTGAAGTTCTGTTTTTAGAGTGTAGAATGCGACTGTGGATTACGGGTGCTACTCGCACGCTGACTTCCAGCGTACGCTACGAATTCAAACGATGGAAAGAAAAACGACTCCGAATTCGGTTCATGTGCGGAGAATGCCTGTGGAAGGCCCCTGGAGGGCTCTTCCAGCGATATTCTGAACCAGAGGACACGTGTAGCGTCCACTCTTGTGCCAACTGCCTCGTGCGCAATTTAACATTCGATGTCGTTCGTGTGGCTCTATGTGTAACAAGGTGAGATATATTTCGAGGTCAGACACACGCTCTGCTTGTACCAGCTCACCTTGAGCAACCCCTCGTGGGAATACAGCCCACATTAACATTAACGATTTACTATCAGCGTGAAACATAGTACTAAGCTTGAATCTTGAAGTTGACTAAGGTATTTCTCTCGTGCATTTCATCTGCGGATAATTTAGATGAAAACAAAATACAGAACGAAAATAACGCATTAACGAAGGAACACCTCTCACCTATAAAAAAAAAACGATAGACATAATATAAAACAATAGCAAAAATATTGAAAAAGTACAAGCAAGCTATGAAGAAGGTTAACAGAACACAACAATAAATAAAAGCATTGGTCAGACTTATCATGATAAGGTGCAAAGTGCACAAGAACGCATGCAAGATACAGGTGAAGAAATCAGTTATGTCTTCAACCGATGAATTTTGAGCTTACGCCGAAAAGATGATAAAGGAGTCAAGTTTCTAATATCTGAGGTTTTACGATTCCAAAATGTAAAAGCAGCAAAGGCGAATGTATGTTTGCCATAGTGAGTATTCACATGGGGAAATACGAGATTACCAAATCGGTTAGGATCAACCAGTTTGCTGTGATTAATATGATCAAAGATGATTACGCTATGTAAGAAGCTTAACCATGAAGATTGAAAATCTTTCCTTAATAAGTGCCGGTAGAGGAATGGCTCCGTCAAGCCCAAGCAGCACAATGTACTGAAAGTCGGGTGTATTAGGGGTAGACTGGTTGACCCAGACTGCTCCTGTAAAGTAAAGAAAGGCAGCGACAAACAGATAAGCTACCTGACGACCACCCCTATTGCACCCGACTTTCAGTACATTGTGCTGCAAGGGAGTACTCATTTTAAATGGAAGAGGCTAATCCATCACTGCCAGTAGGCATTCGAAGCGCATATCGCCACGCGTCGGAAGATACAGCCCCTGATAACCAGAGATAACACGCGCCAAGATCGTTGTCATTCGAGATCCATCTACAGATAGCCGGAAGCAGAACCTCCCAGCCATTCTGTTTTTTGGTGCTTTCGAGAACATTCATATCGTTGTACAAAAGATTGTGTTGCGCCAGAGCAAGGCATTCTTAGCTGTACGCTAATCAGCCCATAGACCAATAAGCCTTTTGCGAATACCGCAGTCCGTGCTCGCTCATCATCCGCGACAATATCAAGACTCACACTGATCACCAGTCATAAAAGCAGGATGCTGAAAGTGAGTATTCAGCGTGACTGTGCAAATTCTAGTTCCACGAAATGCAAGGTCCGTGGAGTAACACAGTACCAGTGCGTGAAAGGATAAACCGGTGCTCAAATTAATCGATTACTTGCCTTTCGTAGGTAGGAAGGAACTAACTGGCAAAACACGTGGATTTAGTGCATGTAAAGAGCGATAAAAGATGGTTCGAAAAACCACTTTCTGCTCACTTAGAGTTAAACACTTGTGACAACTGTTTTCTGCAACAGGAAGTTTTTGCTTGAAACTATCTATCTCTACGTAGATGGGATCCTGAATCTAAGGCTTTCCTCTCAGTTTGGAACCTATATATTTATTGATTTATTGTTATCACGTTACAGATCCATTTGGTTGCGGTACTACATAATGGGGTGGACAGTGCATAAAATAAGGTAAGTACAATACGAGAACAACATCATGAGATCAAAATAACAACAGATAAGTGAATATTAGTATTACATAATTCACTGTGAGGTCAAAGTGGCAAGGACACATAGTAGAAAAATAAAAGTGTAAAAATCAAAATGCCAGGAAAATTGTGGAGTCAAATGTACTCTCAAGGGATACCTTTAAATGGGATGACGTCTTTGATGGTTGCTACCCCGTTAGGTAACTCCTTCCAAAACCTTGACATAGGCGGGAGAAAGGATTTCAAGTGGTATTTGTGCTTGCAATGGAGTGTCATCACTTTGAAAGGGTGGTCAGTTCAAACTGGTATACAAGACGGGATATATGGAAGGTAGGATTGTGGTAGATGTTACGAGAAAGGTAACGTGGAAACAGTTTGCACCAGGTGCACAAACGCAGGTAAGGTTAAGTTAAGGCTGTTCAGTTGATGATATGCCACTGTTAGGGTTGTAAATGTTTCAGACAAATCGTGCAGTATAGTTCTGCAGGCGCTCGAGATGATCTGACAGGTATGACTGGTGAGGATCACAGATACTTGCTGCATACTCCAACTTGGCAATGACTAGTGTGATGTAGGCTAACCTTTTAATGGAAGGAGGGGCCAGCCTGGGGTTGCAGTGTACGTAACCTAGAGAACAAATTTAGTCAGATACTACAGTCGAAATGTAGCAAGAGCAAGAAGAAATATGCAACAAAAATCCTTCATCTTTCAAACATAACAGAAACATAACAGAAATTTAAACTCTCAGCCCGAGAAATGCAAAGATGCCGCACTCACTGAATGCGCTCTCGGCTTTTTTGAACGCCACAGACCACACTCTTGTGAGTTGCCCATTTGGTAGCGAGAGTAATGGGAACAGGAACTTAGGTAGAGGCAGGAAGCTAACAGGAACAGTGCAGATGTTCTCAGTCTACATTGGGGAAAAGACACAAGCTGGCCACAGGCGGTCGCTTACGTCGCCCCGTAGGTCTGGAAAGGAGGTCGAGCGTGTGCTCAATTCTTGGAACGTAGGCATCCTCCATGCATAGTAACAAGCACGGTTGGGATTATGGCTTTCTGGTGGTTAAGAAGACAACCAGTATGGCTATGGCACGTGGAGGGAGGCCCAAGCAGAGGACCGGCCTTGCCTCAGACTCTAGTTGAGGCACGCTTTACATTACCTACCCAACAGTGTGCTGTGCGCAGCATGTGTTGTTTCTGAGGTCAGAACAGTTGTGACCGAGTAAGGGCCGAGATTATTGCTTGTGGGTGTAATCGAAAGGTGGCTTTTGGGACAGCCACCTTTGTCCAAAGGATGTGGCTTGAGAGATGGCGTATTGGTAGTTGATACTGCTTGCTATAATGAACATTGCTATGGAAGCAAATCCTGGGCAGACTTCCAACAGAACCATGCACGACTCCACCTCCCCTCGTGTCACAACCACGTCATAGCTAAAGCAGGAGATATGACAAGAACCGATCATAATTTCACAATATTCCTCTACATCGCAAGGACCTAGGTGACTCTGCATAGACCACAGTCCAATGGAGGATGGACGATACATTGCGCAATTGTGGGTACAAAATGTTGTGGGTAGCCTAACACTGCCGTGCATGCCTCGGACTGACACATGACATTTGAAGCCAATTTTATGCATCGGGTAGAGTCATTATGCTCGTTTGCCGATTACCTCGGTCATTATGCACTTCAAGTTTTGGGGTGCGTCGTTACAACTCGCCAAAATGCCATTCACTGTCGTCACAACAGACCTTCTCGAGCAAAGAATGCCACGGGTAACCGGAAAGCAGTGGAGGTTAAACAGTGTTGTGGCTAGTGAACCTCTTCTCCGCACCGTGCCTTAATATATGTCGGAAAAACTAGCTCTAAAACAAAGTGTGGCAGTTTTTCCCAGTGCTTTTGTTACCATACTCACCCCTTTCGTCACAAAGGGTAGCCCAGGACAAGCTATTACATATCAATATACTATGCTAAACTATTTTATCTATTATTCTAATTTCGTACCCATTATATGTACCATGTTCACCAGTCAGTGCCCAAATGATTTTGTCTGGTTACTTTCCGAGTTCTGGCTCTCACAAAAAGCGACGAACCCAAACATACAAAACAGTGGCAAAAAGAAGTGGGACTTTAATCATCAGCAAGAAGCAAAGTCACTTTGCTATACCCTAGCACACAAAACAGTCTCATCTTTCAAACCCAGCCAATTTACTATGAGCAAAAAGTTGCGCACCACAAGAAAACGTCCCTCCCTCGTTTGGAAGCTCACTCGTAAAGCCAAACACACAAGCTTTGAATGCAGAATCCTTTTCTCATCACTACACCCTGGGCTGGACGTGTGGTTCCGGTCCAAACCAGAGACACATCTTTGGAGGGGATTAGGATAGGCAGCCACCTTCTTACTACTTGTTTGCACCTAGTTACGTGGCGTGGTGCAGTTACAAGAAGTCATGCTGATGTCGGCTCCCTGTGACCCATCCCTGGGCAGGCTCTGGGGATGAAAAAAGAAAAAAAAAGGATGCACACGCATGGAGTTAAACTTCAACGTCTTCCAAGGTCATGACAAAGAAAGCATTCCTTCAAAAGCCTAAAATATGCAACAACTCGTCCGTAATGCTATGAGGTACTACGTCGGTGCTAATTTCTAGCAGTCAATTTCGTGTCCAAAGAAAGGCAACCTACGTACAGAGCACAATTATTTGCACTATTCAACTGTCACACAGCTGACACAGGCATCCAGTTTCTAAGAAATGCACAAAAAAGAAGCCAGAAACTTACGGTCCCCACTTACGGAACGTCGTGTGAAGCACCACGCTAGAATTGATACATTGGCAAACGAGAGCGTCAGCCGCGGTGAAGCGATTCAGAAAGCGTTCTGGGTTGCCTCGCGCACCAATCTCAACATAGCAATGAACAGAGTAAATGCGCTATACACAGAGTAAAAGGGCCATTACGTCGTTCAATATGCACTGCAAACACTAGTGGTGCAAAATGCAGATAAGACTTTAAAAAAGTGGCAGGATAACAAGTATGGAAGAAAACAGGAATGCACTCAACTCCATGTGAAAGTGTATCTTATGACGCTTACCTTGACATGAATGTGGTTCTTCAACATCGCAGATCTCAATATCAATGCCTGAAAAATAGAGCCAACCAATTGAGGAACTTTCGCGGCCAACGTATTCGTGGGGAACACCGACCGCCGTCCGCCTGTTGTATTCTTTGCCCATGGCTAATGCTCGTTCAAACGTTGTGCTTCGCTGATCTATATCCTTTGCGTAGAGTATCTGAAAGAGTTGCAGCAACCATTCCTCAGTCATGGAGATGAATTCCGCAGTTCAGCGTACCAAACCGTAAAAGTATTCCCTACAGAATTTAGCCCCGTAAAGGCGTAGCTGGGTACTGCCAGTGTACTTAAACACCCAAAAAACTGCCCAAAAGTATTCAGACCTCGTTCGCTGGTGTACATAGGGAGCAACTCACTTACCCAATCTTTGCTGCTGCCATTACCAGATTTTGCAGCACGGACGCCTTTCTTGGAACCATGCCAAGCATTAAAATAGGGGAAGGAAATACGACCCTAGATACTTTAGTGTATCCACCTATGCTACAGAGTCTGTACTGCTGTATGTGGATGCAGCAATCCCACCTTGTATCAGGGATCCGCATGGGGTTCACAAATCTAGGCAAACTATTCTCTGTACATAAGTGGGCAACGTTTTCACGGATTTCTCGACAGGCTACATACATAGAGAGGAAGCATGGACAGCCAAACTCGAGCATACCTTGTTGTGAGAGTCTATGCGTGCCTGGATCTGTCCGTCCAAGATGAGCTGCATGAGCTCGTCCTCCAGATCCGTGAGCGTCGTGTTGAACGCGGACGCCATCTTGTTCATGTCAGCAGACAGGTACGGGCTGAAGTACTGAAGGGAAAAGGAAAGGGTGACCGTGGACGCCACGGGGACCATCTCCCACGTGTACCTGTATGAGAGCCCGGTTTCTGATCTGCGTGTAAAGAGTGTTCACGTGCGGTGCCAGGTACACATCCAGCAGGAGATTGTCCTGAACCAAAAAGAGAAAAACTTGACACACTTTTCCCAGTTTGTACGTGCTTATAGAACTCTAGCTCGCAACTAGCACGAGATGAAAGGAAAGCTTGCCTACCTTAATTTCGTTCAGTAATGTAAGGCAAGTGGCATATTTGGACTCATAAAATTTGAAGATGATGTCCCTTAGCTGGGGTTCAAGTTCCAAGAACAGCTTGAAGGAGCTGCAGGGGAATAAGACACAAAATTGAAACAAGGTTAACAGCCACTGTCAAGGAGGTGAAATCACCTGCTTGAAATGACGTTGCGCAGCAGTTCTTGCCGGTCGAACGATGCCAGGGCACACAGGCCGCCGTACATGGCTACGTTGTTGGGTGATAACATCTGCGACGGAATTAGAAAAAGGTGAAAGACATTTTTCATCCAAACACTTTGTGACAGACACGTTGCGTGGCCTGCCAACACTTCTATCTTCTACCGCGATCTATTCCCTAATACTGAGCAAGATTTTTTTTATACTGACATCTGGAAAGTCACAGTGGTCAAAGCTGGCCTGCAGGAAGTTTTTGGCCGCAGACTTGTACTTCTTGGTGGCCAACTCGGCCAGGCCAGCCGCACAGCGCAGTTTTGTCAAGATGTGCTGGTGAGCTTCCTTTGCGTGACCCTGGCCACAGAAAAGTCGCAATGTCAGCCCCACAGCAGCAAAGTTACTCTTTGGGCTGGGCTCGGTCTCAAATAAGGCCCACGTACTTAGAAAGACAGAAAAGCTCACTACCTCCACAAATTCGGGCGTCTGCTCCGCTTTGTTGACGTACGTCAGGACGTGCGACCAGTTCTGGAGGTAGATGCTCACCTGGGATGGAGAGAAACACTCAACCACCAGCACGTCTTTCTGCACAAGCTTTACCTTGATCACATTGAGGCACATGTTGACCACGTGCCTAGAACTGGTGCAATAGTCCCTTGCCCTCGAGAAGCACTTGAGCGCATTGTTCAGATCTCCACAGTCGAGGTAATGATCACCAAGATCGTCGTGGCCCCTCCTAAGAAGGAATATATTCCTAAGACCAGTCATAACGGTAGTCCTTCTCATGAGAATGTTCAGTCCTCAAGAACTCCATTATCTAAGACAACCAAAATTTTTAATTCTAGCAAAAGCGCATCTCTTCAAAGTGACTTAGAAGCCGACATGGCCGAGCCTCTCCCAATCACCAGACCCAGTTCGTGCTAAACGACATTCAGCAGGAGACAATCAAACGTCGTGCATTCTGTTTGAGACATGACGCACGAGAGTGCCCTCGGATCTACCTAATGCTTTCTTTGATAGAGTTGCTCTTGTAGTTTTTTAGGTCAGTGTCTAGCTTTTCCAGCTTGAGGGCTGCTTTCTTGTTTTTGGTCTCGATCCACTGCGTGTCCAGAGGAGCGACCACAGGATTGGCCCCTCCTGTCACGTCGGGTAAATTGGAAGCTCTGAAAAACAAAAAGCAAGTTATGTGCCATTAAGAGGTCCCCACAGGCACCACGGCTTCACGCCAGTCTATCACTGACACAGGGAAGATACCTGCAGGGAAATAACAGAATATGGCAACAACAACATGCATCTCACCCTACAGCTTCAACAAGTTTTTTGTGGATTTCTTGGTACTTTGCGACATTGTAAGTGCCCTGTACGTGGTTTAGAGCCGTCCGAAGAGCTTCGACACGGAGCAACGGACAATGATCCGCGATGTAGAGAAGACGGTACAGTCGTGCCAAGCCAGTGTAGCTATTAGAGTATACTTCCAAGTCCTAAAGCATAAAGCACGATAGGTCCAACTCAAAAAAGTTTGTTAGAAAATTAAAAACAAAAAAACTATGATTTGCTGGGACTTACCAGGGAAGGATTTTCTACAGAATAAGAATCTTCTTCGGTCGCCTCGCTTTCGTCTGCCGGAGCGTCCACTTGCATAGGCTCCACTGAGCTCTGGAAAGAGGTTGGGTTGAAACTTGCAAAGCGTGCGGGACATAATAGTAATAACCGTTCAATGCAGCGATTGAACGATTTAAAGTAAACACTTCAGCAGACTGTCTCTGCCTACAAAATCGGTAAATTCAATAGCTGATCATGTCATACTATGTGGAGCAGCAAACGCATAGCTGTCGCTTGGTACAGCTTCGAAGTGCACGCACGCAATATGCCAACGTTTGATCGGCAGACATCTAACTTCTAATAAGCGTTACGATCTGTACACCTCTAAATTCTAGCGAATATTTCGTCGTTCGTTGGCGGAATGTCTGCGCGATTACCTTAAACGGAAGATTGTAACGAACAGTTACATGTAACAAAAGCATGCCGCTTTTTTACCGTTCTGCATGTAATAAGCAAGTCCACAACACACAAGGCAATTGAAACACGAAAACTCAAGGCTGTACCGGCTGAGGCATGGTGGAAAAATGCTGTACACACGACGTTGTCCTGTAGTCCGATCGCCGCTGTCGAGAGAAACTGACACAAAGCGCTAGTGCTACCATTTACTCCTAGGTGGCGACAGTGCTCAATTAGGTGCTGCAACAACAGGTAGATGACAGGACGTACCACCATCAATTGACATAGGCTTCCTAAAGTGGTGCTGTCATTTATATTTTCGTGCAAATGCACAAAATTTTACAACGTCCATTTAAGCCTTTTGCACCTATAATTCGGTTTTCAGCACCTATCAAACTTTGGCAAACTCTGGAGTGACCTGTGATTTCACACGTCTGGTTACGTGCTATCTAATATGCGCAGCTGATGCGAATGCATTTTCTGCGTATGGTACGCACGCACGCTCAGAAGCCACAACACTACATGCGAATCGCTTTAGCCAATGAGGTGATTGCGATGTATCATATCGACCATTAATTTGCATGACAAGCAGCTATAACAAATACACAAAGCGACGAAGCGTGCGACGAGGACAAAACGCTTTTTCTTGCTTACTTTACCTTTGTCATAGAACCTGCCAGAGATTTTTTTTTCTTTCTTTTTTGCAAAGCGATGTGACACGCAGGTTGGTCGACAAGTGCTGTGGAGTGCTGGAGCGTCATGGTTGCCGTGGCTTACGGTCGCCGGTTCCTTCTGTGTTCGGGGGTCCACTATTGCTAGCTAGCTTATTGCGTGCTTGACGACCTCCATTCTCGCAATATTCGTGAAACTGATAACATGAAGAGGACGACAAAGCACGGGACAGCCACGTCTTACACCTCTTGGCACAGGTAACAAGGCATGGCTATATTTAAACGTCTGATAAGCATAATTTATTTTTCCGGTGCCCATGAACAGATAAGATAGGGCACAGTGTTTCTCGGTGCGTATTGCAATTGTTGCAGAAGTTGCACCGTGCGCGTTATCTGAGGATGGCGGTCACACGCACAAGGATTTTCACCAGACTTGTTTTTATTGACGCCATCTTCTGTAGGTTATCTCTTGAAGGTCGTTCAAAGAGAATGACTGGGTCGGGGCGATGGCAATGTAAGGCCCCAAGGAGATATTTCCTACGACGGTTATAGTTTATACTTTTTTTACATTTATACTTTTTAAATTCCATGCATGTTGGGGGTGGCCGCTGTGCAGAAAGTCAATACGTTACAGGGGATTAAAGGAGAAAACTTAGATTAGGGAGTGACCCTTCATAAAAATTCATTCGTCCTTTTCCTTTGTGCGTGGCTCCATTGCCTCAGCAACGACAAAAACCCGCAAAATGTGTTCCTCGAAGGGGGTTCCATGACTCCCATCCTGCGTTTCCGAGGTATTTTAGATTTTGTCTAGGTAGGGCACTTCCTTTTCTATCTTTCCCTTTCATCAGCATCTTCTGCTTCGATCCCCATTCCCTACACGGGCCCAAGTGCGCAACAAGCAGGTCGTGTGGCATGAACATTTTGTTGCTATCACGACCGCCGTTTATAATCAATTGCCATGGTTACACTAACTTCGATAGCCACCTTGAGAAGACTGTCGCTATGACCTGCTCTCCCGTTGTATTTATCTTAATGAAAGTCAACTGTAGAATGCTCTAGTGCTTATGGTGGCGGTTAATTACTCCTTCTTGTACCCCAATCGTCCCCCACTCCCTAGTGCTATCTCCCCTTATGGCCCTCCCAACGATTATCCGAGTTTTGCGACCGAGGATACTGTGCAAGCTCTAGACAACAATGTTTAAATCCCTGGCGGACTCACAGTATTGTTATCGAGCAGGGTCTGTCTTGTACTCCGTGACGTCTTCACAATATACATACTTACCACCCTTAGAAAGAGGTGTCGCAAAAAGCGAGGAATTACTTGGCTGTCGTTTGCAAGGGCTGATGCACCTTCCTGTTGCGTAAACATTGGGAAACTGTGGTCCAGGATAAAATCCAAGTAGGCACAAAAAGGAGACAGTGACTGACAGTGCATCCCATAGAACACGAGTTCACTAAAACACCACTGTAGGTAGGTGGCGCTTGCAACCATGATGTGCACAATCCATCCACATGTCGTCACGTTAACAGGACTCGCCTGCTGTCAGATGTTTATGAATGTATACGCTTACCGTTGTCGGCAAATGTTCTCGATATCGCGACATAGGGAGGAAATTAAATTTGTCAAGGACAGGTTTTCTTTTGTTGTCTGAATGAAACCAAACGTGCAGCAGCACAACCAGCTGAGGATACAGGCAAGAGGGACAGGCATTGTCAGCATAGTGCACGACGAACGTATTCGTACATCTATGTTCTCTCGGTGGGACGTTCTATATGTCAAATAGCGCCAAAAACCAGTTATCTAGATCTGTTAAGAATTGGTTGCTTCACGTCGCGAAATAACTTGTAGATCTCTGGTGACGCAGGCTCAAACCTGTATGTTTCTATCATCTTCATTGCACACACTCTAAAAACAGAACTTCACCGTATAACACGGCGATAACCAATCGCCATTCCGAATGATATCTTTTCTTGACCCTATTTGCTGGAAACGGTGG
>JARGYV010076150.1:0-15047 GCA_029532675.1 Ornithodoros moubata | reverse complement strand
TTTTTTTTTTTTTGTCAGAAAGTTTCTGGCTGTTCAAAATGAAGGATTTCAAATGTTGCAGTTTGATAGAGTCGGATCTAACTATATTTTCAGCACAGTGGAAAAGTTGAAAGAGTCTTATTTCACGAGGGAGCTGTTCCTCATAAAAACAGGAAAAAAAAAAGAAAGAAAAAGGAAGCCTCTCTACGCATGAGGACGATGGCAGGTGTCATCCTTAGTGCACGGTGTCACTCGTGCTAATCGAAAGCACCGACAGTGTTGGCAGAAGAAAAAATAATAATTGGTGGGCTAACGTGTCGAGAAGATAAGAGGGAGGAGGATCATGAAGGAGATTGTCCAGGTTGAGAGATGCGAAAACAGCTCATTTTCGTTGTGAAAAAATGCTGTCAGGTTAGCATTTTTTATTATTTTTTTTTCAGTGGGAAGCTCCTATTGGAAACAAGCGGGTATCATGTGTATTTTCTCTTTACGGGTATTCCCACATTTAATTATCTATCCACTTAGATCTAGGATCAGTCTATAAGCGACTAGATTGCCATCCCTTTTGCTACTCACTGTAAGGGGGCACTCTGTGTCATTTGTATGAAGTTTTCAGCAGAAAAGAATCATCCCATACGCTAGGACGACAAATGAAAGCTTTACCATCAATATCGTCCTTATGTAGACCTAATGCAGCCCGTATTGGCAGGAAATTCATCCTTCAGCTGCGTGTGCTCCAGTAATCTGTGGCGTATATGAGCAACGCAGTTCGAGCTTGGTGTGATATCAGGCCTTGGAAGGTACGTACTGTGTAGGGCTCAAGCCTCTACATAAACGGGCGAGTTTTCCACCCGAAACACGCAATGCACGATAGGTTAGCTGACTGATATCAACAGTCTTAAGCCCTGACGGAACTGCGCGTTACATTCAGCGGATTTTCAGGCGGCTCCACGGGCACATAAATAATACGCGTTGATCGCGGAATATTCGCCGCCGCACCTGCACATAGTGAAGCTTTCTGGAGCTCAATCCAGTTGCTGCAGCATGATTGCGAATCTGGTGGTTATGGCTCATGCAAGGTAATAACGTGTGACAGACTCTGCAAACTAGATCAGTGTCACGCTCGGGGTTTCACTGCAGCCTTGTGAGTTGCGGCGGCAAGCGTTGTATGTCATTCCTGCTGTTCTCTAAACTATGGTAGCTTCCACGCATTCCACACGGCAGCCGCGCAAGGTGAGCCGCATTGACTATAAACTGCGGTTGTAAACTGCATACTTGAAGGTCGGACTCGGAGCTCGGATTGGTAACGTTTTCCTTTTTGCAGGAATTACTTAGAAGCTAGAACTGCTCGTGGTTATTGGCTGCATCGTTTTGGTAAGTGTTGCACTGTCGTAGAGTGGTTTGGCTAGTAGGTCACAGTTCGCTGCAAAGCGCCCTGCCTGTCGATATGTGGCGTCATGCATAGTCTCGTAAAGTAAAGTAAATTCATGCAGTGACCTCAAACAAAGGAAAAGTTGATTATATCAGGAGAAGGCTCTGGTGAGGTGTGCTTCTGTGGGCCATGTACGATGCTTATAGGGTTACCATATTGTATCTTGAAAATGTTCTCTGGATCGCCCTGCGACGAAATTATAGAACTTTATCTATGTCCCCGTATAAAAGGCAACGCGTTCATAAAACAGCTTCGCTTTAACGATTAATAGTATTGGAGGGAGACCTACAGAGATACATTGTGGTGTGGTGTGGAAGTTCACTTTCTTAATTACACCATGAATAGTTCTCATGTAATACCTCTGTCTATTACAGTGCTTTTAGTATGGCAGTCATATACTCGGCCAAACATGACTGTGTCCAATGCTCAGTCCACATAACAGAGCCTATGATGCTGGATGACACCCATGCGACGCTGTCTATTGCCCAGTTTCTTTTCTTTCTTTTCCCCCGGTACTTTCTCTTCCCATCGATCTTGCATGTCCCAAGGACTTTGGAGCCTATGTGGGCCTCTGTACGTATGCGGGTGTGATCCTGGCGTTCCTGAGATAACCCCAGACGGTTTTTACGTCTGTCGTTGGCGTTTCCACCGAGTATCTATAGTGCCTACCACCTTGACATACGAAAAAATTTTTGCAGTGGAGCTACTGAAGGCTATTTCTTAATGTGTCTTACTGGAGAGAGAACCGACAGCATTGTGGGCTATGTCTGGTAGCTTGTATATGAAACAGCCAGGTAAGGTGCTTTTGCCCTGCCTTAGGAGCACTGTCTTTGCGGGAGAGCACCTACCATGGCGTCAGGCCCCTACGAATATACTCTGTGGATAGCTGCATATCGTGTTTATTGTTTGCCAAAGACATCAATTTTCATGGTGTAAGAAGACTTCTGTATTGCGACACGGACAACCCTAACAAATATGAGAACGCAAAAAGAAAAAAAAAACACAAGAAAAACGCAATTAAACATAGATGTATACGCCAACAAAGCGCGAATTTTCGCTTCACGAGGATTTTGTTTGCCCGATGCACTTTCGTTGGACGTGTATTGCTGACGTTTAGCTGGTACATAGGTTACTAGAGCAAAGCATCAGTCTTTTCATCGGCAGCGATTTCTTTAGATGTTCAAAGGCGCGTACAGCGAGGTTCAAGTCCATGGCCGATTCAATTCCTGGAAGCAGGTGAACAAAATTCTGTGCTTGGCTCATTTTCTAAAAGGTTTGTGCTTGGCTCATTTCAAATGAATATGGCACTTTGCATTATTGCCGGACCTCTGAATACGGTGAAGCCATCAAATCTCCTGTTACGTGATCTTCGACCATGTACTGATATAGAAAGGAATTTATGCGATCTGTAGTAGCTGGGCTTCTTTATGAGGGCGACAATATCCAATTTGTTTTTCCCAACAGCGACAGCAGGAAAAAGTCAGAATTGAGTGGGATTACAGTTGCAGGTACAGTTACAGTTGCAGGTAAACCTGATTAAACTCTGACAATGAACGTCGTATGTGAAAAAAAAAAAAAGAATAATAAATTGGGGTAGCATTGAATTTTCTTTGAACACGTCGAGCGTTTGAGACCTTCAAGTACTGCTCCACACTATTACCCATATAATACGTCAACGACGCAGACACTTCGTCGGGTCGCTTCCGAAACGTTCTGAACTCAAATGCGTTCTACAGACGACGCATGCAGACGACCCAGTCATAACGATATCTGCACCTGTGCCACTTGGGAAAAAAATGGAGATGCATGCTCGTCTTTCATATCAATCTTGTCGCGGTGATGTAAAAAATGCGGCTCTCTGCCAGCGCCGATTCTATTCTAGTCCATGCAAACGGTTGCCAGGGTCAGACCTGCTCGCATGCACATAATCTGAACATCACCAGAAACATCAACCTGACTACTTAAGCTTAGTACAGTGTGTAAGATGTAAGTGTGGCACCTACATTATATCACTTTCAGCAGCGGTGAACAAGACAGCACCATGGACCAGATGATCCGCCGGTTCAGTAAGTCGGACAAATACGCCGTGCGAGATGGACATCACCACCACGGACGTAGATCTACAATCTTCACACAGCTGCACTTCAATACGGAGTTTGCCGAGATTCCCAAGATTAAGAACTCGCTATGTGGCCGCTTGCACAACTTTGCGCGTTCGCACTGCGATGCTCAGAAGGCCAAGAAGCGGCTCCGGGGCCTGTTTCCCGTGTACGAGTGGCTAAGGCACTACGACGTCAAAAGATTCCTCGTGGCTGATCTGATTGCAGGGATAACCGTCACTATCTTTCATGTACCACAAAGTAAGCTCGCGTTCTTATTTCTCTCTCTTTTCTTTTCTTTTTTATACAGGTACGGTACAATGCTGGAGGGGCATGCACAGTTGTGTGTGCTGATGCCTTCTGTCTGAGGTTCATGACTGTTGAATGCTCTTCTAGAGTTTTCGTCACTCTATTACTGCGTCAAAACAAAAGAGCTTGAATGTCAGATGTCATGCTCCCGATTGCATGCGCAGGCACAAAATTTTAAATGTTTTTTCATACGGTCGTACCCGAGCTGAGAAGCGAAATAGAGGACGTAGAGCTTAGTGGTATCACTGAGCAAGAGATGCATCATGCATGAAAAAGAAGAAAGCAACAGCATTACCGTCGGGAATGTTTCCTCAAACTGTTTTTCTAAAATCTTTGCCCCAGAATCACAACATGTGTACGTATGTGCACGGTCCTTGTGCAAGCATGAAATAACCCTATGCCCAGTAGAATGTTTGGAAGGTTGTTATACTGTAGTCATGTGGCAATGTTCATTATCCGTTTCTAGGTTTCGGGTATTCCATGCTGGCAGGAGTGCCCGCTGTGAACGGCCTGTACACCGCCATGTTTCCGATGATTATGTATGCCATATTCAGCACATCCAGACACAACTCTGTAGGTGTGTTCCTTTTGAGCTAAACGTTGCATGGTTTCTACCGACGTATATTTGCGATTTCATTGTCAGTATTCATGTCCACCTCAAATGCTTGGTCTCCGTTTGTGCTCCAGGAGCCCTCGCTGTCGTCTGCATGATGACTGGCAGACGGGTGTTGGAGCTTCAAGACCAGTATGATCCAGTGAATGTGGCCACTACATTAGCGTTCTTCGTCGGTATTTTTCAGGTGAGATGGGCTGCAAATAGAGCCTCAACAAGTAGGGGCCCCTTTATTATATTACTGCATTGTGAAATACATTCCCACCTTGCAGTTGCTGTTTGGTATGGTTAACCTGGGCAGCTTGAGTGTGTTCCTGTCCGACCAATTCGTCAGCGGATTTACAGCAGGAGTATCTGTACACATCGGTTCGAGCCAACTAGGAAACTTGTTCGGTATCAAGGTGGAAAAATCCCACGGATTATTTCCACTGATACAGGTACGTCATGTGACGTCTTGCTTTAGGATTACATCGTCCACTTAGCTTAGCTTAGGATTACATGGCCAGCAGGGCTAATAACTAAATGGTCTGCTGTGTTTTCCTGTCGTTTTCTGTATCCCTGTACGGTATTAATGGGTACTATATCATGATTAGACGTAGAAATGTGTCATCGCTCTATGTTGGAGGTACGAATGTTCATCATTACGTTTGTCATCCAGGTCAGCCTCACATTGAGGTCAGACATGGCGAATGCTGCTGTCTTGTGCAGGGCATAATGTTGGATTGCGGGAATCCGGTGCATTGACAACGGCTGATATTCTTTTACAGCTATATATAAACTTCTTCAGCCAAATAAAGCAAACACATTGGCCAACCCTTGCTCTGTCAGGATGCACTGTGGCTCTAATGCTCGCAGTAAAAATCTTTATTGACCCATACGTCGAGAAGAGGCTCAAAGTCCCTGTTCCAATCGAGATGATCGTGGTAAGTGCTTCAAAGAGAATTGTTTTTGCAAGTGCGCCCTGATCATTCGTGAAAACAATATTTTGTCCTAACGGAACACGTCCCTACGGAGTGCCCTATCGAACTGAGGGAACTGAATCTTTTCTACGCAAAGGTTGATACGTATAAAATAATATGTCACTTGTGTAACGCTTACAACACCTTCAAGCAGTGGGTACGTATCCCAGAGTGGCCTTAAGTTACGTTGGCAGCTTCACTTCCGCACGTCCTCGTCTTATACAGACAATGTTGATTCCTTATAAAGGCGAAAGTGTGAAACGAGGACACCAAGGAGAGAAATGCTGTCCGAATGTTCCAATGAAATGTCGGGAGAACCCCGTGAGAAGTTGTCATTAAGCTTCACCTTGCCAGCTGATCCAGCTCTGTTTGTTTCAGGTCATCGGAGGAACGTTAGTGTCGAGACTAATGCACCTAGAAGATCGTAACTTTGACGTCATTGAGCACATTCCCAAAGAGTACGTGCCATATTCTCTTATACATATTGTTTTGTTTATATCGTACAACTGATAGTGAAAACGCCCTCACAGAATAGCTTCACCACATCCACCAGGAATGTCTTTGGACCTCGTTAGTGAGCTAGCGGGCTCAGCTCTGGGGATTGCCGTTGTTAGCTTCGCTATCTCTGTGTCTCTTGGACGCATTTTCGCGAGACGTCACCGGTACGACATAGAACCGAACCAGGCGAGTCCTTACGTGCTTTTGTTACGTCCTAGCCAGTCTTGGGTATTAACAGCCTTTGAGTTTAACAACCATCACTTACTGCTGCGGAATATACAGTGTCGTTTTTTTGGCGACACAGATAAAAAAAGGGAGACCTATGGCAGCCCCAGATATGCCATTTAGGCATCTTACAGACATGATGAGACCTCGATGAGGTCATGTCTGTCAGAGTTGTTACAGCCTCTTGTCTCCGAAGGAAAATTCGGAACATTCCTTCCGGCGCAAATTCAGCGCTGAGATTCGGTTGCGGCTCACTTGCATAGAGTCACGAAACTATTCGTATAGTGAAGCACAGAAACACTTCATCGCTAATAGCTGGAATGACTGTCGATTACGACGGTCTTTAATTCTGCTCTCAGTTTTTCTTAGAAATCTTTACTGAAAAAGTGAATTATCGGCTTTTAGATAATTATTCCTCGAAAACTGGTGCGATCAGCTAGGAAAGATGTCCATCAGACCAGTAATGCTAGACGTTCAAATGGCATATCTGCGGCTCTCATAGATGTGTAAAAAAAAAAAAAATATCTGCAACTATACTGCAAGCAATTTGCAACTGCATTTTTGTGCAGCGTAGCAGCTAAGACACTCTTATATCTGGTAAACTCTCCCACAGGCTATCTGCATAGTTAGCTACGAAAGATAGTGATTTAACTCTCAACTTTCAAGGTAGTTTCTAGGTACCTAATTTAGTCAGAACTTTAACTAATACAGTTAAGCTAGTGCCCATCATTGTCACTACACGCATCAGTATAATTTAGACCAGCGAATTACTGACGTTATTTACAAGCAGGAATTCATTGCTCTGGGAATGTCCAATCTGTTCGGATCCTTCTTTGGCTGCATACCCGTTGGGGCCTCAGTTCCCAGAAGCTCTGTCCAGGACAACGTTGGAGGACGAACACAGGTAACGTTCTTCTCGTCATCGTGTTTATTTATGTGCGTCTGCGGTGGCAGAAGGTTGCTCAGTGTCTCTACTTTGTACTTTTCAGCTTGTGAGCCTGATTAACTCGGCCCTGATTACTGTCGTCATTTTGAGCGTTAGCAGCTACCTGGAAAAGATACCGATCGTAAGTAGCCGAATTTGTGAAACAACACTTGGGAGATTTGCGAGAAATGAAGGTCGGCCATCGCGCAAGAATATAGTTGCATTCATCAGATGTTTAGGCGTAAATACCTTGAAATAAAGGCAAGAAAAAGAAATCGCGTTGGGGGCACGTGGTCTGTACAGTCTGTGACTCGAGTGTCGAGGCTGGAACTCAGGTCATGCCCTCCAGCGTTGTTACTCGTTTTTCACCGAGCGTATCTGTACCATTAGACCTTTATACTTATTACTTTTTCAGACGTGAACAGCCAGTAATTGCAGGATAAAAGCAAAAGCCAAAAATGAAGCCGAATGAATGCCAATTCTTTGCCTTACTGTGTTCATTAAGGTGTAGTGATGAAATTCAAAATGTGTGCGGTCAACGCACAGCCCTCGGTTCGCAGTCACACAATCGCTCCGGGGGTGCTTTTAGTGAAGACGAGTTATGAACAATAACTATATTATTTTGTTTTGCAGGCAGTACTGTCGGCCATAATCTTCGTTTCGCTTAAAAAGATTTTCATGCAAGTCAGGGACTTCAAGAACTTCTGGAATATATCAAAAATTGACGGCGTAAGTATTTTCGCGTGTGAGAAATTCGTGTGGTACGCAACGTAATCGAACTCGACTGCATTGAATAGGAAGGTGTTCGCAAAATCGTTCCGTCTGTCTGACGTATCGGGGTATTTCGACATATGGCGGCGCTATGCCCCTGTAGAAATATCTTGCTTTCTTATAGTATCTCATTTCAGAAGCAATAAATTATCATTTGACGACACCAGTGCCCGAAAATTCGCAGACAGGCAACGTCAAAATAAGCGAGGCGATTTCCTTTGAAAGTAGGCACCATGTAATGCCCGTATGCGTTAGGAGAAGCCAACTTGCAAAACAATGACGTCAGATGGACAATGAGACGAGACTCAGCGAACCGACAGCGAACCGACAGCGAACAAGTTGAAGTAAAACGGCGAAGGCTGGGAACAGCCGATATTTCGTACGGAAGCTAGGCTTCTTATGGGAATCTTTTGGCATAATTCGTGAAACATTGAAAGGTTTGGGGGTTTAATGTATAAAACAACTGTAGGGCATGTTTATATTCATATGTGTCATAAAGGAAAGATCCAGCCAGTGACCCAAAGGGTTAGGATGTGAAAAAGTGGGTCAAGCATGTATTTACAGACAGCCGAATTCGGGAGCGTAGACGACCGAATGACATACTGTGGGCTTGCAAAAAAAAATAAAAAAAAATACGGCAGCATTTTGGTGCTTTTGTCGCTTGCCATGGTACAATAATGCCTCATACGTACAAATACACTCAGAAATCAAAACCACTCTATTTTTTACTTTCCTTCGTTCCGTTTGCGAATAGATCACGTGGACCTAGAAGTTCTTCGTAGAACTTCGCTCTGCCGTTCATTCGATATGTGTATGTCTAAGATGAGCGTGCGATGCAGGAAGATGACGGTCTTACACTTGCTAGCACGACTCACAATTAGCCAACACAAACAAACAAACAAAAAAAAAACATAACATCCGTAGTGTATGTGGGAGAAATGTGCAAACATTGAATTCTGTCTTTCTCAGGTAGCGCATGTTTCTGTTTTTATTTCTCCCACAGCATGTTTGGTTGGTGACCTTTTTCGCAACCGTTATCTTCGAAGTTAAAATAGGCCTCATCGCAGGAGTTGTATTTTCCCTTCTTACGTTAGTGTACAAGATACAGAGGTAAGTAATCGTTGCATTCTCTACTTCTATATCGTAGCGGGGAGACACACACGCATGTAGGGTTTCCACTGCATTTCCCATTGCAGGCCCAAAACATGCATCCTCGGCTACATCCCCAACACAGACTACTTCGTTCCCACGAAAAAATATGAAATGGTAAGTATTTGTGGCCGGGAAACGCAGGATACCAGTAAGATATGCCTCTTATTTAGTTGAATGCGCCCATCTTGGCCTAAATCTTGACATTATTTTTCGTTTTTGTATAATTGCACTTTCGTTTTTGTGTGATTGCACATCAACCTTAGATCGTAAAAGAACAAAAAGCAATTTCAGGGTTCCACGTGTCCTACAGCTGGACCTCTTCAGAACATCGAATATGCGCCATAGAGAATAGGAGAAGGAGCTGGTATCCCCCTGAACCAAAATACTTCGCCCACGTTTCCCCGCTGTTAGCATGGACAGAAGACAGGGAATCGGTCATAAAAATAAGACGTGCAATGTTGTCGGTACCACGTATGGCATGCAGCGACCTAGTATAGTTGTTATCGCAAGTATTATCGCTCCAGTCCCCGTTCTCGCGAGAGCAGAATGCGAAATGATCTGGTATCGTGTCGTCTGCTCTGGAATGCTGCATTGCATGACGAATAAGCCCGATGCAATACGGACATCTGTGATATTCTCGCCTTGGTACAAGGAAGCGACAGTACATAAAGCGTACCTTAATCAACTCTGGTATTCTATCCGCAGGCAGAGCAGATCGAAGGCATCAAGGTCTTTCATTTCGGCGGTCCTCTGCATTTTGCTAACGCGGAGTTTTTCAAGAATGAGTTGTGTCGCCGAACAGGCGTGTTCATCAGGTACGCTGAAAGTATAAAAGCTGCGTCTTAATTTAATTTAATGCGAATTGGTCGTTTCCCCTTCGATGACAATGACTTTCATTTCAGTAAAATTCTTGCAACGCGACAAAAGCAGGAAACAGCAGAAGCACAGAACACAGCGATGAACGTGAGTTTAACTGATTGCTCATAAGTAAGGCATCCGACATACTTTCAGCAATCTGATGCTAAAGTTCCTGCAGCCATTCTTGTTTTTCACATTCTCTTGCAACGAAGGTGTTCAATTTTCAGTCTTAGGTTTATGAAAACGTGCAATCTATACCGTAACGAAGATTTGTGCCCCCGTAATATTTAAGTAACTCTTTGGGAATGCAACATGAATTTTCAGCTGAAGATGTGAAACAAATAAATTCTGTTGTGAGGTAAACGTGCTGAAGGAGACGGAGGGCTAAGTCGCCACAAAATTACTCAAATGTGGTATGTTCATATATACACTTATTTAAGCAAAAATATCATAGGAAGAGCTGCGACATCTGTGGAGGTGGTGTGCTTGGATGTGTGCGCGTCGAACTGTCGGGAACGGGAACCGGGATAATTTATGTATGTTAAACACTCACATACATATGCAGCTAAATATTTCATATTACCCCAAGGCAACGACATCAAGTTCGCGGACAAAATCATCTACTCTGGAGGTGATCAGCGAAGGCATGCCGGCTGATCTGCATGGCTCCACTAATTCTCTGGGAGTCACCAAGATCAGCACCATTGACGTGGAGGAAATCCCGAAGCACATTATTCTCGATTTCTCCAGAGTAACCTTCGTGGATGGGACAAGCACGCTTGTCCTCAAGCTTGTAAGCTAGCGTTGCTACCTTTCTAGATCACGCGTGCACAGAACAACAAGATTCACTAGTGCGCCATGATTGGTGCTTGATGCCACGAACAAAGAAAACAAAGCACAGACGATTTGGACTGTTTCCATGTGGTGTAAAACATGTCTCGTAACTACCTTTCCAGGTAGCCGTGGACTTCCAGAACATTGGAATCACTCTATACGTAGCCTGCTGTTCGCGTAAGTAATTGGCTGAAAGAAAATCCAGCCTGTACTTATGTTGTACTTGGCAGCTTATACTTTGTTCATCCGGTAAGCCTTCCGCTGACCGGATGAACAAACTTAGCTGCCGGGTCTAAAAGGCACTTTCTTTCTTCACAGCGCCCGTGATGTCTATGTTACAAAAGGGTGAAGTGCTACAAGAGATCCCTCCATCGAACTTCTTCCCTTCAATCGCGGATGCTGTGAAAAGCGTTACAAAGCACAGACCACACGTAAGTCATGTTTTCCTTTCAAGTTTCGATGTTCTTCCGCACAATACTGGTTGCAATTTGCGGATTAAGTTATTCTCGAAGACTAAGAGTGACAAAGAACAAATTGTTTGCATGCGACGAAATCTTCTTGCTGGACTCTTAAACAATTAGTGTCCTCTAGCTACGACACAGTGTGCCTTGTAAAATCCACGGCTGGCAATTAGCTTTTCTAACCGTGAAAGGCTTTACATTCTAGACACACAGCAGAGTTCAACGTTTGCTTCCAAACATGAATCTATTGGGAACATGACAATGACTTTATACTTAGTGTTGATTTATGTGTCTGTTGCAGAAAGAGAAAGAGAAGATCGCTATTCCGTCGTGAGACATTGCTTCAGATACTTCCAAAGTAGTCAGGACATTTGCGAACAGTGACCATGATAATTCGTTTGCAAAACGTTTCTGTATTCGACACACTACATATGTCATTGTCGCATATCATCGTTCTGTGCACCTAACGGCGTGCTTGACTTGAGCATGTTGAGGTCATCGCGCAGCACCTGGAGGAACTGCTATCAGTACCGAAGATCCGTTGCCTGTCATGTAAATATTTAGCACTCATTCTAAAGACTGTCAAATTTCATAACACTTGTCAGTTAAGTATTGCGAGCTGTTAATTGAATTTCCAGCGACTGGTGCGCGGAGGGGAATGCTCTCATGGTTTCGCTAAGACATCATCGTATGTAGATTGTACGCTATACGTGAAAATGCACCAGCAGTTAATAAATCGTTTATTTCCTAATGTCTGAGTGTCTGTATAATCTACAAGTTAGCCACGGCCCACGTGTCCTTTCTATTCGTATTGACACAACCGTTAACTAAGACACTACATCATACATATCAGGAGTGCCGGTAATCGAAAGTAGGCATTTTACCTCCGCTGAAAACGCAAGTCATCTCATGACCGCTGGCACGTAGTACTTAGATGCGACAGTCCGTGCAGCGTCCTTACATTCCTGACACTATGTGATGAATACGAATGAGATCCATCACTAGCTGATAGCAGATGACACGTGATGTCATCTGCTCGTACGTCTACGCATCAAGCTTGCCATATCCGAAACCATGACCGAACCTGGGCTGCACTCTACTCGAAGACAGGCGCCGTCGGTACATTAAAAAACTGAGCAGGAGTGTACTTAGCAAAACACAACTGCTAATCAATAAACTGCAGTCTCCGAACATGACCTGTGTGTTCGTCCTTGCCTCTGCAGCCCTGAAGCAGCGAAGAGACTAGGTGTTTATGTGAAGTTGTTGCCTACTCTTCATGCTTTACAATTGACCAATGATGGCCGTAGTACCGTATAGTGCTGACCAGTTGTGACCAATAGCGGACGATTAACATTTGATATATGGCACGTACGTTGAAGGGCAATCGTTTGATAGCTTTCATTGTTTCCCTTAAACAATACAATATCGCTAACGAGTATGTACAGAAAAATATATATTATATACAATTGCACTGCGCCATAGATGTGCTCTCGGATCACCTTGACAGTGTCACCTGCAAGGACTACGATATGCCTTGCTCAAGCACGCGCATTATTTTCTTAACATAGTTAAATTCTCCACAAACGAGCTTATACAAGACATATTTGTCTATGAAATAACAGGATGAGACATGCATACAAATGTGGAATTAAGTTAAAATGTTCACATCCCTAATGTGAAAAAAAAAGTTACGTACCGAATGAAAGTCTAACGTTGGTAAAAAGAGTAAAACGAAAAATGAGAAATGTTGTAGCCTATACAAGATAGATGACATCAGTGCCTGCTGCGTCCGGTAGCTATGCCCTTGCCTCAAGGCACACTTCGATCCCCACTGACTTAACAAGTGAGCCCCGTGCAACTTTTCTTTGCAGCATAAGAGTCCCGCTGGCATTTTGAGGCCTACCTAAACAACCATGCATACTCTTCAGTTACAAAGGTGTTAGCATTCCATCCTGGTACAATTCCTCTCCATCAATCCCGTCGGAATCTTCCCGAAAAAATCCATTCTCATTCAGGAACAGCGAAATGTCTTTGAGAATTTTTCCGGAACCACTCACAAGGAACGAAAGCTTATGCTCGAGATATACGCTGAAAGGCTTGTCATCAGGGAGCAACCCCTTAGAGAACCTCTTCCACACTTCTGCACGCTGAATATCCAGCCACCGCTGAAGGTGGGCTTCAAGTTCGACTGGCCAGTTGACCTTGAGCAAATCCCACGGAGCCCAGAGGAAGTACTCCAGTATACGCTTAGCTTGAGACAGAGAGCTAGCTTTCTCCTCAGCGAGGACGGAAGACAAGATTGCGAAGATGGAATTGTTTGTTGTGGTCTCAAGCGCAATCTCGCTTTGCGCTTGGTAATGCAAAAGATGCAGAATGATCTTTTGCACATACTGGCAAAGGGTAACTTTTTCTGGGTCCGATTCCTTCTGCAGAAGGGCTCCTTGGTGTAAGTAGACAAGCTGCGGATGCATCGCTTCCCATTCGACAAGCCAACATTTCTGGGCATACGCTTCTACCTCTTCCGTGCCTATTGACTGCAGAGCTTTTAGCGTCGAGATGACCTGCGGTGATCCACGGAGAAAGGTGCATGATGTAAATTATCGTACATGTGTAAAAACATGCCCAAATATATCTTAAAGGTACAACATTGAGGGGGCAACGCTACCTGAAGCAAAACATAGGCGACTGCATGAGGACTGGAATGCAAATTGCTCTTGTGGATCGGCGAGGCCACGCCACGCGGGACGACAAGTACTACGGCGTCGTCGTCGACGAAACTGATTATTGTTCGATGTTTTAGAAGTTGGGGCACGGGTGGGAGAAAAGAGGCTCTCTTGGTGACCTTCGGGAGAAAAAACAAAACAAAACAAATATACCACTGGTTTCCTTGATTCTACAGGGGTTGTATCACACAAGTTAGCTGAATAAATGAGCGTAGAACCTTCGATCTTAGACGCTACAAAATCAAAAGTATAAGCTCTTCCGGAAAGCTTGACAATTAAGCTTAGAACTATATATGATTATCAGGTTTTCCAGATGTAAGAAGGGATATTAGGCTGATCCTACCAAACAACAACAACATTAACTGCTAATGAAGTCAGGTGATTCTAATCATACCAAAATCGTGACTTTGCAACCGGTTTCTCTAAAGGTGGCACTGGAGACCCGGAGACCATCTATAGTTGATGTACCTTCCACGTCGAATTTGTCCCATTCCATCTGTCCGCCTATCTTGCTCTCGCAAGGAAGAAAGTGACGGGATGATGATATCTAGAATGAAATGACACACACTGTGCACTTGTCTCTTCTTCGCACCGTAGCAATCCACGATCTGTTTGCTTACTGTAAATGAGGGAAAGAAGTACTTCCACGAGAGAAGATTCCACAGAGAGCAAGTTAACATGAAATCGTGTGTAAGTAGATACGCGCCCATGTTCATGATCTAAAACGAAGTCCGCTACAATTGCTACATCTCATTTGCAGTCCTTGGCCCTACACCGTGAAGAATCACGATGTTGGGCGCTGGTGCAGGGTTAGGCTGCGGATTTGCCCATTCGGAGACTCTGCTCCTAGCGGAGTCCTATGCAAGCGCCAAAGACCCTTCTGTGCCGGGTGTGACCGCGGCACGTAGTAATTGTAAAGCAGCAGCACTACCGACTGCAATACCAACACTTCTGCGTACACTTGGCGAGCCTACATGCACAGCATATAAATATCTGGGAAAGGGCCGCTTACGTGCTCCAGCAGTTTAGTTAGCGCATCGAAGTTGGACATTGTAATGCGTGTGTAACTGGCTTCAAGCGTTGGCCACTCCGCCCTGTGAGACGCGTGATCGGGGCACGTGGGACTGGCTGGTGGCGATGCAGGTGGTTTGTCACCCTGGGTGCAGGTTCGTGTAGTCGTGCAGCTACTGGAAGAGGCGTTCTTGTTCT
>JARGYV010076129.1:0-10439 GCA_029532675.1 Ornithodoros moubata | reverse complement strand
AAACATGTCGACACTTCTGTAATGAGTGTAAAGTACTGATGCCAGAGCACTGCACAGAAGACGTTCCGCGAACGCTTCACGTGCTACGTTTTCGAGTCTAAGTTTACCCCAAATTCTCGCAGGTGTTTCAAAGGATGAGCCGTAGTGAAGCTTTACTTATATTGAAAACAGGATATCATTGTGTACCGTCTTCTGTACGTGTAAACAACTTGTGAGAGAGAACTGTACCATATTCATGCTACCAAGAGTCCAAGATTTTACCTTATTAGAGATATCCGAATTTCTAATATCCTGCGTCAGTCCGATGGAGTGGAGCCTATCACGTGATCAGACAGCGCATTAAGAGTGTCATCCTCGAAGTCGGCTATAGAGTCTGTACCCCAGACGCTTATCAGCCCATACAGCACTCTGAATCAGACGGTGCTAACGTGTCTCCTACATCGATCTCATTATCAAACTTCCCCTGGAAGCGTTATCTCAGACATCGTCGCGTATAACCAACACCTCTTTTCATCGATTTCCAGAAGACGTCGTGTACACGGTCCCGCTGCAGAGACGTCTCGTCGGTTGTCTGCGCTATAGGTTTTGCCAAGCGGGGTTCCTAACTTCAGCTTTCGACACTGCTCGGTAATTGCATTCTAGCGTCGAACTGAAATTGCCCCCCGGAACGAGAGAAACGAGTTGAAGCACTACAAGGAAAGGTGGCAAGCGCTATGTCATTAGCGCACAGTTGCCCCCTTCTTCCCTCGGTGTATATATGTGTGACTTTCAGAGCCATCAAGATCAATGCTGCGCACGAAATACGGGCTTCACGTTTTGGTGATGCGAAGCCTTTCTCGCGTCGATATAGGACCCGGCCGATGGCACCTAGCAAGAGGGTGAGGGTGTGGAAAGATGTAATTGGTGGGTTTACGTCACGAGACAACTAAGATCATAAGCGAGAACACAGGGTAGGACTGCGGATAATTTAGACCACTTGGGGATCTTTTGAAGTGCGCTGGAAATCTCCGACATACGGTGCAAAGTAACAATGTTTACCTCCCCCCACCATCACCTGGAGCACGGTCCTACTTCTCCCTCATCTTCCAACTAGCATTGTAACGCTACACTGTGGCCACCTGCCAATCGATACCTACTGATTGGACATACGATATGTATTGACTGGCTGAGCACGATCCTGGACTATCGCCTCACTGGTTAAGCGCCACATACACCTGGCACCACCACCACTGTGTTGCACCATGCACCGCTCACGATCGTTGCGTACCTGGCGACTTAAGCTCCGAGTTACCGCCTTACAGACTTACCAGTTACTTTTCGTCCAGTCCCCAGTACCCAGCTGGCACTAGCGACATGCCAAATGATTCAGCATTTTAGGCTTGAATCGGTTTTACGTGTTTCTTTCAGGTGAGGTTGCCGAGAAGACACTCTCCAAATGCAATCATCAGCAGCAGGTTGACCCTTCATGCAAGGCAAGCCCTTTATCAGTTTATCAGCCTTTGCGAGATTGAAAGGCACTACTCCATAGAAGACTTTGGGTCACGAAAACAGTCAACAAGTCTTTGCTCGCCAGTTCCACATCATTCTTCATGCATCCGCATACCAGTTTAGAAAGCGGACAGCTTTGCACTTGATGCAAATTAAGTAAGGCACGAAACCCGGAGTTCTATCGGAGGAGTACACAGAAGGGCCTCGGTCGAAATACCTTTAGCACCAGACTCGTCTAAATGACCCTCTAAATGCTATATCTATCACTACCGCATTAATCATCCATCCGGGAGCGGCACACACTGTTTGAAAGCAATGAGGCGTGCCTAACGTCTTCGGGGGCTCCATTCCCGCTGCGACAAACTTGCCACGCATTTACAAATCAGATTTGTCGAGCACATCTCTCTACCGAGGGCGCCTCGTTCGTCCTGGCGAGCGGGCCGAGCTGATAATCTGCATGCCTGGGCTTTACAGCTGGCTATCTGCTTCCATGCAATTTGACTACATGCCGTTGAAATTTCACGTCGCCCTATAGAGCGCATTTTCTTTCGTGTATCCCCCGCCGTACCGGGAAGGAGACCGGCTTATCGCCGACTCATTTGCATTGTGACCACAAACCTGGCTGTAGAAGCGGAAACCGCAGATAGCGGCGTAACGTGGGCAGCCCTGACCGCTTATAGGGCGTTCTGCGGGCTTATGAAGTATGAAACGCGACTGTTCCGGAACCTCCAAGAGTGACAAGGCAAAGAAGAAGCAGGGATTAGTGAGGTTGAGCATTTAATTACGATGGTCATCGCTGCTGTTTGGCTTTAAGTTCAATCTAGACACTGTTACATTCTTTTTCAGTCGCGAGACAGGGTCGGACACAGGAAGCGAGGTTTAGGATGAAAGCCTGAGTTCCTCAAATCTGACGTCGACACATCGTTACTTCGTGTCGGTGTAGATCAGTGTTATTCCTACCCCTACTTCTTATTTCCGCGTTGTATGTGATTATTATTATTTTGCCTTTGCTGTGGCGGGTAGCCGGAAGCCAGTCGCCGTTGGGTATACACTCCAAAAACAGAGCTTCACCACATAACACGCTACGAGCCAATCACCATTTGCAGTGATATCATGATGTTTTCTTATTGGTGGAAATCGGTAGGAGTGCGCCGTTTTGTGACAGTATGTATTTATGTTAATTGTGACAAAAGGGCGTACGCCTACAGTTTTTCACCATTCAAGGCAGATATCATTCTGTAAAGTGATTGGTTCCTAACGTGTTGCGCGGTGAAGTTCTGCTGGAAGGAATTATACAAATTTGCTGGAGCAGAACTTCGTAAGAAAAAAGAAAAACTGAGAAGAAAGTGTAAGAAACATTAACCTGAAGGGCTGAACTGACTAACCGAACGCGATCCTGGCCAATCACCTCACTACACTCTAAAAACAGAACTTCACCGCATAACACGGCGATGACCAATTGTCGTTCCGAATGTTACCTTTCAGCGACGCCACATGCTGAAAACGGTGGGCGTACGTCTTTTTGTGACACTTATGCATTGCATAAGTGTGACAGAAAAGGCGTACGCCCACCGTTTCCAGCAAATAGGTTCAGTAAAATATATCATTCGGAATATCGATTGGT
Organism: Ornithodoros moubata; assembly: GCA_029532675.1. Classification (NCBI taxonomy): domain Eukaryota; kingdom Metazoa; phylum Arthropoda; class Arachnida; order Ixodida; family Argasidae; genus Ornithodoros; species Ornithodoros moubata. The sequence goes on along the minus strand of JARGYV010076129.1, from coordinate 7,327 downwards.
CATCTCCGTGTTATACGGTGAAGTTCTGTTTTTAGAGTGTAGCTAAGTGTTATCTTCCCCCGGTACCTGCAAACACCACCTCATTGAAGAGAATGCGCAAGGAAACAGATGACTCCATCTATGACTCCATCTGTGACTCCATTTTTTTTCTTCAATCCAACTTCCAACTTCCTTCCATCTGTGTCGCGTGATGAAAACTAATAAGTAACCGGATAATCTTTACTTGGAGACACCGCCATTTCTTTTCTTTAGCGCTGATTTCGACTTGTTGACTCTCATTTAACCTCATTTACGTGTAAACCCACAAACACGCTGGAATTCGGGCATTTTGGGCATTCACCAAATGTCAGTCGACTGCCACGTTTTTACCTCGAAAAGCTATGAATGTCAATATAATTATCGTATGGTTAACCACACCGTCCGCAAGGGCATGTATGGCGGAAAACAAAACAGGTGTCTGGTGCCTAAATATGCTTGTCGCAATAAATCAATAAATAAAGTTTCAGAAATTATACTTCGTTAATGTGAAAAAAAAAAGACAAAGCAGCCTGTGCACAAGCAGATCCTCTCCTGACATTCAACATACGTCGATTGACAGGGTACCAAAAGGCATATGCCACTGCAATAAACTAGTCGTAGCACAAGCATGGTGACGCAACTGTCCCATCATTGGGGTCACCTACGAAGGGATCCGGAAAAACCCCGCGGCAGTTGGGTGCGGCTCCAAGAAGAACCCGGGACGACTAGAACCCCGCACGGTCCACCCAGGTCCTCAGCGGGTAATGAAAATTTAATGGGCCCCCGCCCCTGCGATAGCTGGGAAGGACGCCACAACACGCCACATGCTCACGTGACAACAACGTCCGTTTCCTTCCTTCAGCGGAGCCATTAAGTCCTCATGAAGAACGACAGTCGTGCAGATGCATCTCTGAAGAGATGAAACTCAACTGCAGATCGCAGTAATTCGAAAGCGGTTCTTTTACCAAAATAAGTAGTGTGTGTCGCCTAAGGCTCAGGAGATGAGCTGGATACTTAATCAAATAAACTATTGTATGAAAGAAAGGCATTCGGGCTACGGCAGCTGAAAAACGTATCTTGTTGCGTAGAAAAGCCTTTTTAAATTCAGGTTATCATTAGACGTAATGAGCTCAAAGTTTTGTTGCGTGGCTGTGCTTAATCCTTCTTATTTCTTACTGTATCCAATGATCTACGTCTTGTTTATTTATTTTGTTTTGGAACAAGTTTGTTATTAAAAGGAAGGAGACATGTAAGAGCTTCTGGCATTCGACAGTGAGCAGCACACACAGCTTGATGGACTGGCGGTCGGGTGTACTCTAATTTAGTGCTTCATACGTCCTTCAGAAGGGAACTGCAAACACCAAGATCTAAGCGTTATTGTATATTTTTAAATTCACTTTAATTAAAGTTTAGTTGTAATTATGAGCAATAGTTTTTATGATTTCCCGTTTATTGGTGTGAATTATTGGTAAGAGGATAGTGTGATGCTTAAGTTAAATTTCAGTCAAAAGACTTGGACCGGAAGTTGTATACAAAGAGTATACCCTATATTCAATACATGCGATTGACCAAATAGCTTCCTATGTTAATTTGTGCACACATTGTGCGTATGCATTTTGTGTAGGCACATCAGTAAATAAGACCTCACGTGATCTGGGGAAAGTACTTTCAACTGTCAGGACTCTCGTCTGCATTTCAGTTCACTTTGAGGCAGTAATAAGTAAACCACCGTGACCGTCCAACCGAAGTACCTCAAATTCGATAACTGACAAGCAGAAGCATGTCTATGCGATGAAAACACTCCGTAACGCAGGTTAATTGATACGTATCTCTGACATAGCATCCACTGTGCCACAAGTGCTACAAGTCAAATCATCGTGGACCTCTGATATCATTTTTGATATTTTTGATGTGGATATATTTCATCTACATGTGTATAAAAGCGTGTGGCGGTGTGCTTTAAAGAGAAGCTCTGTACTTTAAGCGGAACAGTAGCAATGTACCCAGAAGACGAATAGTCCTTCGAGGCATTCGCGCAGCTGGGATACGGACGTCGAATTAAAGGCCTTCACCAAGGCAACGAACATTCCCCACAACAGCACTTAGGCAAATGGAGTGGCAAAATACGGGAAGCCAAAGTGCAGAGCTCGACATTTCCCATATCCATGACGCTATTTCGACTTCCAATTTAAATTGCTCTTTCTATTTCCTGCGGTGAAACAAAGGCCCCTTCTATTACGGCGTATGCTGTAAAGGTTCTCGCATTCAGTGTCGAATGTACGTCGTCTGGAGAGTCTCTTCCGCCTGGATGGCGTTAATCGGAAAACAGTGGCGTCATCTCCTTGAGGTGACTTTGGAACAGCATCCGTCTTAGTCAGGCGTCGTGCAACCAGCCATGCCTTGAAGACGCCTCTCCCCTTAAGCACAAGAGCAATGTCACAACCTTGAAAGCAATCGATATCTTGCCCTGTGTGCACATCACCTGCATTCATGAAGTATGGAGTTTTGCCACTGCTTGCCTCGTTAGAAAGTCTACCGTGATTATACGTTGCGCATCCGTTGCAACTTTAAGAGATTGCACACACAATAATTGGCGTGTTAGTTTACCGGTATACACTTGAGAGACACAACTTCACTGAATAGCGAAATTTCTTAGGGTGTACACACTGTTTGCACCCATTTCGACGTAATTCACCTGACACCAAAAGATCAAGACTCACGACACAATATAAACAATGGCTTGCGGTCTAAAGGCAAGGCATTTTTTTTATATTGGCTCGTTCTTTATTTACTTATTATAATTTAATTGTTATCAGCCATGTGCACCGTAATCTTTGAGGACATTTTTTATTGTTATTTCCTGTGTGATATAGTGATATGTGGATCTAGTGATAGTACAGTGAAGTATACTGATTTTATTACATCCAAGGATCTATGTTTAAAAACAAAAGTTTCCCCCGAATCCCTCATGACCCTCGACACTAAAACAACAAGAACAAAACAATAATAATAAATCAAGCCACATAAGTTATCTGACAGAAAGCTGCGTCGGCAGCGACAACAACGTCTTGTCCTGTGTCACTGACTGTCATATATAACAAAATCTCATTTCTCGTCACAACAACTATATATACTCTGCCGCTATCTAATCTCTCCGATAATTTCCAAAACTTCCTTCTCTCCCCATCTTCGTTCACTCGAAAACCTATTTCCCGCCTCAACAAAACGAGTCCTTCTTTTTCCGCTTGCCCTCCTTGGCCCCCTTCCTTTTATCGGTTCTCCATAAGGCCTATTTCCCTTTCTTACGTCCCCCGATCCCTACCCAGGGTGCCCCCTAAATCCCACCCGTATTCCCGGCTATGATTACCCGGGATTACTCGGGCTGTGCGCTGTGCTGTATGGCCAGCGAAAAACTGCCAGCTTTCCTACCCATAGACGGTCCGATATTAGAGCTACTCTTTTCCATTCTCTCTCTCAATTTTCATCTAAAAAAAGAATAGAAGAAGAAGAAGAAGAAGAAAGCGAACTGCCTCTGTGCGGGTTGCTGAGAAAATGGGTTGCGTCTATTTGTTCATTTTCTGCATGGATGCGTTTGGTCGATAATTTTGGCAGACTTCGATATATGAAGCGGCTTTTTCTTGCTTCTCATTTTGTTTCTTTCTTTTTTTTTCCGCGTGCATTGCAGTCAAGCGTTCGAGAGACGCAAGATGATCTTGAAGGATGTTGACACGGTTGCGTCGAGGAGAGCGAGGAGGATGATGCAATAAGCCCCTGTCACTTCTGTTCTCCGATTTCCGCCGTACATATTTAAAGAAGGGGTATATATGACAGGTGATTATAGACATTGAAGCCTTGTACGATAATATATTGTTGGGTGTGCGAAATCGGAGAGAGGAAATTCTTTCATCTGCCTTCTGGGGTCTTCTGCTCTGGTCGGGGTTTTGACGAAACTCGTTTTTCATGCTTTACCTTCGTTTTGTGGAGGTTCGTATAAATAGCGATGCATATTTTACACACAAAGGCAACAGTTTCTACGTTCTAAAATGCAGACCTTTCTCTCATTGGTGAGAATCAGCCACCATTCAGAATGATATTTACGGACCTCACTGGTGACCAAAGGTAAGGGCACGTCATTTCGTGCGGCTTAATAGAAGTGTGTAAAAAACAAGGGGAAATAGGAAAGCAACGCCTGGCATGCTCCTTCGAGGACCGTGGACAGTCGTCACGAATATTCTTCGACCCCCATTTACAACTTCATTTCCTCGTTCATTCTCACTAGTTGTGCAGAAAGACAGCAAGGCATCTTGGACTGAACTAGAGCTTCCAATTGACCTAGTATTGGTAATTGTAATAAGTTGGAGCAACTCTTAAAATTCCCACGGAGAAGTGAAATTGGTTTGGTGTGTGAGAGTGTGGCCCCTTCTTGGGGAACCGGCAGTCCAGTACTCATGTGTGCTGCACTATACGGTGGTGGAATTCCCCACGTCATCATCGTTGTTGTTGCTGCCAACGATATTATAGAATTGATGCCATATTTAGCCGACACCAGTGTGAGAAAACAAGTAATCAATACAAGACAAGGGGACACACAAGGGATAAACAATGCTTCGTCAGTGAACGCGCCCGAAGGAAAACAATGAGGAAGGGCTTTTGTCGGTTAATCCCCCCGAATCTACCCAGAAAAGCGTCCACGAAAAGATATCCGAAATGGGGTAGCACTTTCACGCTATAGCGACCTAAAGAGAGAGAAGAGAAAATAAAATAATACAATACGCAACTCAAAAGGAAATATGGTATTCTTGGTAGTAGTGGAAAACACCGGGCGTTGATCACGAGCCTTGTGTCGGGTGTGCGTATAGACGTTAACAGCACACACACACACGCACACAATCAAGGGGTATATAGCAAGTCTTCCACAAGTCTTCAACGTTACATGGGAACGAATGCAAACGGATCAGGCGGTTGTCACTAGCTCTGGTCTGTGACAGCAACTGACAGAAGAACTGTGCAAGCAGGCGACCATTAGCTGAGGCAGCAGATTCATAATGGATGCTATCCGGAAGCACGACCCGCCTGCATATCTCCTTTCTTCTTTTCTTGTTCAGCTTTTTTTTTTTTTTTTTTGTCATTGCACCTTTCACAGAACGTTGCCCATTTTCGTGTGACAAGGCAACAGAATGCTTGCACCTGGCATGTCTCCATAATACAGCGAAAGGGAGGGGAATGTTACGAAAGGGAAGTTTCTACTATTCACTTTGCTTCTTCTGAATCTGTGAAGCCTTGCCCGTCTCTGTGCAGTCTATGTTCTGTCAAGCAGCCATCGAAGTATTTCTATCGAGCAGTGAGTCTGGCGCTCTGCAGTCTGCCCAGCGACATTAGTGCTGGCAGGAACCCTTGCGGCAGCAGTGCCAAACTTTGGGGTGAACGTGGCATACTTTCGACGAACTGTTCTATCAACTGCAACCTCTGGAAGCCATTAGAAAAATCGCCAACGTTCGCACAAATGTTTTCAATGCATATATAGTTATATAGTTCGAATCTCCCTCGGAGTTCGCAGAGCTGCACAGACACGAATGACAAATCGGAAATGGAGATCATCCACAGCCGTCATTTACTTATTTCGAACGCCCTGTACATTCAAGAGCCTCCAGCCGTGTGTGGTGCACACAGACACGAAGGCTGCCCTGTAATAGTCTTCGCGGCAATCTGACCTCAATTGTGATAGACAATCCACTCCTATTACACAGCCTGAGGAGGAACGGTAGGCAGCGAATTCTAAGACACTGTGGCCTCGAAGGAAATGAGAAGGCTGGTAGAAGCGCTGCTACGGTTCATCACAATCGCTGACGCCTAGGCATTATTCTTACGAAAGGAGATCGGCGGGCATTCTTGTCCATGGAGACTCAACCGTTGATTGGTGCAGGGATATCAGCAAGAGGACTGTCGTGCGCTCCGTGGACCCCGGCGCTCTGCGTTCCTCAACACGTTTCCGAAGTCCAGTTCAACAGTATCCCCACATTATCACCACTCTGTCCAATCTTAACGTTGAAACCAGCTGTTTATAAAGTTCCTGAGGAGCACGTGATTAATTGATCGTCTTTAGGTCCAGCATTACCATCCAACATCCTGTACAGTTCATACTGAGCTTCAGGCAGTTTTTTAAGATTCAAAATATACAGGCCTTCACGACCACGGGGGTTCGCTCTCTTTTCCTTTGCGGTACCCACGGCGTTTTCGTTTCCTAAATAAACGTAAACGGTTCTTTTCTGTTTTTCTGGAAAGTTCAGATGGGTTTGCAGCAGAAAACATGTCTCCCACGCACATATAAATATCAATTATTTGAATGACGTGTGCCATGAACACTGGGGGCATAGCTTGTTCAACCTATTCCATCACTGTGGTCTCTAATGCCCCTCTGTAATAGCGCACACTTGTTATGCAAAATATCGTCTTTATTAAGCTTTGTACCTCGATTTTACTACCAGGCGTTGTTCTGTGGCTGAATTAATTTCAAATAAACGTATTTCTTCTCCTCTTTGCTTATTTTTCCAAGTTATTAGCATAAGCCACTAAAATTTTGCTTTGTTTGTAAAGTTTACGCACGTTTGGGTTACATGAGACAGAAGAAAGTTCCTCTTCCTCTCCTACGCGTCGAGCATTGAACCCAAAATATTGTCGACAGCGAAAATGAGACTCTGACACAATACTGTACATGGTTTCGAAGAACGCAGGCGCCATCTGGTTTAGCAGCATTGCTCCCACTATCTGTCTGGGAGATCACCTAGTTGGAGGCCTTTGGTGTCCACCCTTCGCGTGTGCAGGGGGTTATCAGCGCTGGGGATTGATATATGGTGCATTCGGGTAAAACGTCCGCGGGAGGGCTCCCAGTTCTAAATTAGTTCTTGGAATCACAGTGTACTGGGAAACCACGTGGTCAGTGACTAACATGCGAGTGCCGAGGGAATTTCCCTGAACGTTGGTTTCGCCCCTCTTTTGGGTTTCTTCTTTTTCTATCGTACACGCGAGCTATTTCTTTACTAATAATGCATTTCACATCGGTATCGTCTGTGTAGCGTACTCAGGTTCACACCTAGAAATCTTGCTTCTGCAAAATGTCACAACGCCATCATGTCACTCAGCGGAGTGACCTCTTGAGTGCTCAGACTTTGGGCCTGTACAAGTTTGATACTCGTACAGAGGAAGGACCACACTCGTCGTTGACACTTCGAGTCTTATCTCATTAGTAACGCATGAAGGTTCGCGAAAGGTTCCTGGCTTTCACCTTCGCGCAGAGCGGCGCGCACCCTAG
>JARGYV010076100.1:0-16072 GCA_029532675.1 Ornithodoros moubata | reverse complement strand
ACCATTTCCAGGAATCTTTCATCTTCTCACCATCAACCTGAACCGAATACGAGAGCGCGAAATCAGCAACATCCGATCAGCTGCTGCTGCGCCGATTGATTTGAAGAATGGAAGCTAATTTATGGATGGACAAAGTGGACTGGGAAGAAACATACTCACTGCTACATACGGCAACTGGGTACTTGAATGCGGCACTGCCCTGCCTCGTGCGTAGACACCGTTACTGGAGCACGTGAGTGACGTTTGTAAAAGGGCAAAAAAAAAAAAAAAAAAACTTGTCTCTCTAAGGCGTATTGTGAGTTACACCCCAGGAAGTTGGTGTTGCGGACGTCTCATCGTTTTCGTCGACGCAGTAAGCTATGCGATGCTGGATTTCACACATGTCGCTCGAAGTTCCTGGAAGTAATTGAACTAGTCTGACCATAAACGTGGTCTCCGATAATGCAGTCCCCCGTCACGAAAAGCGTGGCCTACGCTGTGTTCTTCGCCGGTGTCTGCTTCGTTATATGGTGCAACTTGTTAACCGTATATCCTACGCGGCTCAGCGGGAGGAATGCTACATTTGCCGGTGCTCACGTGAATGTGACAGGAGTTCGCCTGAATGAAGGGACTTCAGAAACGATCGATGTGGTGTTCGTGGCAAAGTACGCGTTCCGAAACATGAAAGTGAGCCGTACGATGACACGTTGCTTGAAGAGCATCCTCAAGCGGACCAAAAACCAGCTACATTTACATATTCTGGCAGACCCGCAAAGTTTTCAGAGGCTAAGTCGAGTTTTATCTTTCATCAGAGAAGAGTCGAAGGTCAAGTTTCAGGTGGGTGAATTGGGCGAACTCGTGACATGCACACACTGCTGTTTGTTCACCGATTTTTCTCCAAGAGTCTTGGCGTTAATCAAGGATATCCACTTCTTACCAGGCTATAATCGTATTGCATACGCTTACATGTTTGCCTGTCTTGTAGTAGTCGTGCGTGAAGGACATTGCCTCAAGTGTTTACCTGCATAGGCTGGCTGCATCTAGAATCCAGGTAACTTTAAATGGAGAGGTTAACGTTATAATTTTTATAGCACAACAGTAGTACCAGTTAACTATACGGTTTGCGACGCTGATGGGTAACACGCAAGAGAAACAAAATCCTCTCAACATAAAGCCTTCCTTGATTGAACATCTTTCAGAGATCTGCGTGAAACTACAGTCGTATGGCAAGAACAGTCCCTGTACCTACAATGCCTCATTAAAGTAATTTCTTCACTGCTAACTATGCGCATATTTTATTTTTAACACGCAATGCGCTAGGTTTTACGGCCAGGTGTAGAAGATAGTGCGCCTCGACACAGCGACACTAGGCTATGACACTAGCGAAAGTGCACGAATCCTGCATACCTTGGCATCGACACCTTGACAGTCACCTCCTTATTAGGCGGTATCCAGTAGGTGCAGGGCATCGAACCCTGTTGACATCTGTGATTGTGACAAAAATGTCAAATTTCTTCGTAGCGCTATGTTTTTTCTTATTTACTTTTTGCGCTACAGCATTACCTCAGCATTAATACAGCATTTAATAGCTCTGGAGTAACCAGTTCCGACTACGTAAGGAGTACCTAGTATGTATATATATATATATATATTTAGGCAAGCAACAGCAGTAGCACATTTTAAGTTTGCATCCTCTCTTACCAGGTGTCGCTTTACAACATCACCGCAGTTGAAGCAGGCAACAAGCCTATCATCAAGACGATGCGAACTCTCTTCTTCACGAAGGATGTGGGACGCTATAACGACGATATGTTTTTCATCACGGAAATATTCCACAGGGTGTTCAACCTAAGACGCGTCATATTCCTGGATCTAGATCTCCAGTTCGAAGTCGACATAGCGGAGCTCTATAGTATCTTTCACCAGTTCAAACCTCACAACCTTATTGGAATCGGGAATGACCTGCAACCACAGTATCGTGAAGACTTCGCAAAATATCGTTCTAAGCACAAAGATACTGATGTCGGAAGTGCGCGCCCTGGAAAGCAAGGATTTAACACCGGGGTCATGCTGATGGACTTGGAAAAGATTCGTGGGTCGAAGCTCTACAACAAACTTCTTGAATTCGACACCTTAGAGAAACTTTGCAACAAGTATGCCTTCAGAGGAATGCTGGGTCATCAAGACTTTTTCACGTTGGTTGGCATGGAATACCCTGAATTGTTTCACATTCTGAACTGTGTCTGGAACCGTCAACTAGACACTGGGTGGCGGAACAGTGTGGGAAAGGCAGTCTTCGAAAAGTACCACAGTTGTCCTGGTAAGGTGAAGGTGTACCACGGAAATGGTAATGCCAGAATGCCAGACGACGACCCGTAAGGAATTGGTTGCGGGATATTATGGTGATAAATGAAGTATACGAGTGCGTGAAGACGTAGGCTACGCACATCAGCGCCTGAAGTAGCTGTTTTAATTAATGGTAAGCAGCCTTGAAGAACAGAAATTTACTGTGTCTGCGTTTTGCTTGTGGAAAATAACAGCTAATGGTTGCAACGTCTGAAGGTGCCACAGCATTGTTAAAGACATATGGAGAGGACTCCAGTAATCTTCCGAAAACTGTGCACTGTTTCATTTCTTTCGCATAGTTGGAGAACAGTAAGTATTTCAAACGCCCATCGCAACGAGCGCAATACCTGTTGAGATGTTCACAAATTGATCTACATCTACAAAGACAACAAGATGGGTCATGTGTATTTTTTCTTTCCTGTGTTATCATACGGAAACAAAGTTCGTCCACAGCCGTATAAAAGAGAAATGTTCATAAAATTCAAAATGATAGTGATGGAGATCAAATTGATCTCCATCACTAACTACAATCCGAGAACTGTGCGCCACCGGTGAGGATAAGAAACAGTCTTGCTCTTTTCTGGTGCGGAATTGCGTACCTACAGCACACCCTTAGAGCGCAACCGCGTGGAACGCACAGAATGTGACAGCAATCGTTTTCAAACATTTATTGTTTTCCAACCTTGTGAGGGTTCTCAACGTTCAGTCTTTTGTCAGTGCTTGAACCAATACTGAGTAGAGAAAAAAAAAATTCTCCTTGTGGTTGAAGAGCTATATCCTACATTCGCCTTAATCCTATTATCTTCTCAGGCTCATTGCGAATTTCAAATGTGTATAACATGGTTATCGCTTGCTTCGTATGCCATATTTTTCGGTATGATTTATGAAGAGCGTTCGTCCACGTTGGCAAACCAGCTCCTCCAAACATACAACGTTTCATCACCTGCTGATTTGGAGACAATGCACGAAATCCCATTCTTGCGCTAAAATAAACATGTTTTCGATTCACAGTAATCTACTTGAGAATCAAGTCTACTCTTCAGTCTTAGTTACATCGTTACATATGAGTACTATGTCTTCCTGTACATATCTTCGTTCACGTCTATAAAGAAAAAAAAAAGAAGCTTATTATGCACAGGCATGCGACATTAAAGCGCATGCTGCCATGTAGTAGCATTGGACGTCATGTACTAAATTAACTTCTGGACCAAAGATGATTGGGCGCGTAACATCAAACAGCAAAATAAATGTGGTTGCATTATAATACTGTACATTATGTTACAAGCACACTAAGCAAGCAACAGGGTTTCAGGGTACACGCATTTCTTCGACATGAGTCAGTGCGGCAGGTAGCGCTATGGCTAACTGTACAATATACACGCTCAAATCGCATGAAACCGCCGCTGCCATACTTCAAAGCGTCGTAGGCTGTATCACACAGGATACAGAATAATTATAGACATCTGGTTTGTCGGGAACGACAACTGATTTAGCAGTACTTTACAAATGGTTTGCGAGGGTCAATGTAATTATACCGTACCTGCCGTAAGTACTGCCGTGAAAATTGTCAGGAAGCATTCAAAAACTTTGTGCTCCAGATCTTAAGTTGCCCGGCATGAAATATAGCGCTGGATGCTATTCTGGCAGACGTCAGACCTGACTGATGTGTAGCTCCGAACGTAGCACGTGGCGGAAATAGGAGAAATGCGTAACCGAGCTAACTTGCAGGAAACTAGGTGTAAAACGCAGGTGTATTTCAAGGGTAGCCGTAAAGGCCAGAACTGTTAACAATGTATTTAGAAAGCACAAACATTTCCTTACAAATCTACTCTTAGAAACGGAGATAACATATGTATAATTCCCACCTACCAGTATTTTTAATGGCACGCGTATCCAAATTATATTTACTACCTACTTCCTGAAGAGGAGGCAAGAAAACTCCGCAAGTCACCTCAAAGAAATAGGATATTGATCTTAAGCTAGGACCAGCCTTTCTGTTTCGAAAATCTTAGTTGAATAGATACACTCGGACAGTGCGAAACGAAATCTACGCCGTGGCATTCGTTTGTCGCGCAGTGCCACAGCACCCAAAGCAAAATTAGTTTGAAGCTGTGCGGCTCTGGAATACGTGGCGCCCTCTCTGTGTTGGGCGGTGAATCTCAATTTGCGCTTGAAGTGGCTCATCCACTGCATGCCAGGGGACGCCGCTTAAAGGCACGCATTGGAGCCGAAAAACTGTTGCAGCGCCATTCCAATGTTATCGGAGCTATGAACGCATGTGTACAGAAGAACGCCATGGCATATTGGCTCACAAAACGCAACGCTCCATTCCATGCAGGGGCGAATTTAAAAAATTTGCTACCGCAACGTAGCGGTTCCGACAAAGTTTTATCAGTGCACACCAACGTGTCTATGTCATAGCAGTAGGTGATTGTACTGTTTCAGATGCTTGCGCTCACGTTCACAGAAGAAAAGCAAGCCTTGCTACTATGAAAATACCACGAACTTAACACCTAGCTTAATAAAGCACAGTTACAGACCAGCATACGGGTCTGCAGTTAAGCCTCGAGAGTCTCTACTTTGTTCGCTCATATGACGTGCAAGATGATTTCGTTCGTGAAAATTCTAAAAGACCTGCTGAAGGTTATTCAGCTGTTGTCTACTGCCCTAGCCTTTCAGAGTTATCAAAGTCGCTAAAAAGAAAAGAAAGAAGAAGAAAACGTCCTGTTGTCCCATAGATAGTACCACGGACCGTGATACTAGAATGAGAACTGCGCAGAAAGAATGTCATACTGTGTAATACCAGCATTTGTATTTAAATTCAGAGGAGTAAATAGCTGTTCTGCCACTAAATGGAGGTGTAGCAACTCCGACCGGGACAAATTCAGTTGTTTCCTACGAGACCTAGATCTTCTGAATATTGTTTTAATGCGTACTTCGTGCAAGTCACGAAAACGACGCAACTTGTCCGCAGTCTGACATGCCTTCTTAGAATCTGTAAACAGGTGGTCACATTGGAATACTTTCGTATGTAAAAAGATATGTGAATCACATAGATGCTTATGTGCGTGTCCCAATACTTACTGAAAAATTATCAAACATCTCTAGGTCGGGACCGACGCTGTATTATGTCTAAGCACCTGTACAACGACATATCTATCTTTCACAGAAGATAAGGTTCAGGTTGCGTTGTGTTGCTTGATAAATTAAGCCTTAGGCCTGTTGCGGAAAGCATGGGATGCTTATACTAACTGATCACCCTGCCTAGACAATTTGACGTACGACTTACCTGCTATTAAGACCTGCATTGTAACCAGTACTGTCTACCGAACCAGTCAGTTACGTCGACTTCGTTTGATGACTGGTGCTCTTTGCATGTCGTGTGTAACGCGACTTTGTTCAAGTCAACTTTCGCGACTTTCTGATTTCACCTCCTTGCTATGACCTGCTGTGGTGAGGTACGTGGCCCAGGTAGAGAAACAAACAGAAAGTGTGTTAAAAATAGCTTCAAAGCGGGACGGTAACGTTTTGTCATGTCGTTTTGCTTTACTAACGAAGCAACCCGTACCTTTTCTCCTTGTTTACTGTACAAGCTACGTTGTCGTTACACCTGATTCATCGTACAACAGTTTGTATCATTTGTGCTATATGGAGGGCGCCGCGAAGCTAAACCGTGCGCAATTATCCTCCGTGGAAGGGATGATCAATCTAATACCTAAAAGAAGACAGTTATGAAACTCCCTGAAGTACACTTGTAAAATTCCATCGCGATCACTCCGCGTTATGGCACTGGTATTGGCACTGAAAGCTCATAAGCTCTCGAGAGAGCACGGACTCAGCATGATCGTTACCAATATGTATACGTATGTATTTCGTAAAACTCGCTTAAATGGTGTCAAATCTTCTATGCGAAACATTCTCTGCATGATGCCGATGGGTTCGACAGGACGCTGGCCTGTCTCCAATAACGTGCAAGGAATAAGAACTTTGATGCCGCACACAGATACTCGGTTATAGGGCCTTCTACATCCTGTAACTTACGTCTAAGGTCTTTCATGCGATGCCATTCGGTGAATTAATATAACATACATCATTGCAGTCTGTGTCACATTGCAAAGAACTGTCATTAAAATCAGCCTTTACCAAACGAGACCAAAGAAACCAGCCTACAGCGTTTGAGCAAACATTTCAGCGTCTAAAGCCGTGGCATAAGAAGGCTACGATTAGGCTACACTTGATCCCTCCAGCTGTCGGAACGAAGTTTTGTCCCCTCGACACGATCAGCTTTGGCAGCAACACCAAAGTGGTTGAAACGTGCGGTGCTGCACAAAGCTACATGAAATGTTACAGGGGTTCTGTCAGCTACAAGCAAGAATCTGCAAGAAGTTTTATCTGCTTGAAGGCTTAAAGGGCTAGCGTACAGGTTCATCCCTACATGCATGAATTCCTGTAGAAATCCATGAAGGATTATTCGCTAAGTTTCATTCAGCTCATTGACTCAAAAGCGTGATGTCTAATAGATAACACATTAAAATTTCGACCGGTTCAGATTATGTAAAAAAAAATATCACACTACTGATGAAATAGGGACGAGTATAGCTTGCATGAAGTAGTACAAAAATTTAGACTACTCACTACTTGACTAATTACTGGCGGCAAGAGTTGTCGTATGTCCGCATTGCGCCAGCATCTACCAGCAAAGAGTCGCGTTCTAATGCTATGAACAAACCCACCAATAATATATCCCTCTTTTATCGCCCACTGAGTAGCAAAGCGTGGAAGATACATCAAACGAGCATCGCTTGCAAGACCTTGCCTGTAAGTTAGGGCACTCAAACTATTCCCACGCACAGGCAACACACATTCAGAGGCATGTTCTGTAGTGAAGGTCAAATCCAGCCCATATTCATGGGCTTATTCACAGGTTCGATGCCATACACCCTAGCAAGGAACGGAATAGAGCCGTTCACCGGCGAGTCTTCGTCGTCCTTCGTGACGTCCGGTGCGTCAACCACAAGCGTTGGCAACACCGCACTTTCTTCTTCGTCTGCTTCACCATCATTCTCAGGCTGCACCGCATTCGTCGGAGCTTCCCCTTCGAGAGTGCCATTGATAGAGCTGCGAGGTGTGGGCACTTTCGAACTGGCACAGCTTGGAATGGGCGAGAGCTTGCTATCGGCCGCAAGAACGTTGCACGAAGTGCTCTGGCGGTCGCCGATGGGCGCTCGGGGAAGCATGGAAGACGGCGGAGCGCTCACAGTACGGTGGGCTTTTCGCTTCTCCGAAGAAGTTTGTCGAATCTCGTGCTCGCCAAAGGCCAGCTTGATCCTGGACCTGCTGAAGGTGAGGGTACCGAACTTGCGCGAAAAGCGTCCACGTATAGATAATGATGTCTCTGAATTCGAGTCCTTCTTCGTGTCCACGACCGAAGACTCGCTTGACGTGGAACTCATGGTCTCTTCACTGCGGCTACGCGTAAAGGCCGCGCGGGCGCTTCGCGTGGCCTCCACAAGGTTACCCCATTTGCCGCGTTTCTGCTTGCTTTTTTTGCTCGTGAGGCGCGCCAGACGGGCCAACCGAGACACGGGTGACTTCCGCGACGTCACGTCTTCTATGTTGATCTCAGGAGGGCTGGGCACCGACCCTTCTACCAGGCCGATGTTGAAGCCCTTCATAAGGCGGCGCTCGCGTTGGCGTCCTTTCTTGCCGCCTATGCCTACGAAGACTCAGGTCTCAGATACGCTCGTCGCTCAGGATGGCTTTGGTCATGCAGCGAAGACATGCTTTTCTCTCTTTTTTTTTTTCCTTTTTTGTGCATAAGCCTTGCAGAAGTGTGCAGGACACGAAACACTATTGTGGCTGTTGTTGCTTTGTTTGTTGCGTTTATTCTACCACACTGCATAGCCATTGTGCTAGCACATCGAAAGTATACGTGCACACCAGCGAACACAGATTGCACATAACCACATGCCATCGTGAGCATGACTGTCACATGCAACCTACGACATTTGACGTAAGCCACAAGTGCGAAACTCAGTGGCGAACTCTGTGACTAGTCTAACGAATATTCGCTACTGAAACACGTGGTGGCTAATATTCAGTTCCATGGTTTCATGTTATGGGAAGTGGAATCTGGCTATACGACGTGCACTTAGTTTACAAATCTTAGGCGTTCTCACAACAGGAAAAAAAGCACGCCATCATGCCTGTGTGCATCGTACATGCGGCCAGAACGTAAAATTCAGCATGCATAACGCCGGATTCCAGCGGCCTTGGTTTCCCTCCCGACATCACGGGTTCGCACAACATCGCAGGATATTTCAGGATATTTCGCATAATGTTCTTTGAGGGACGCGTAGTAGCCTACCGAAACGCGCTGTTTGTCCCAAAGGTTGATAATTATGCACAGTCTCTCTTTAAGATGTATAGCCGACAAGATAGCATCGTGAAGTGAGCGTCACTGCTCAGTAGCCACCTACGTGGGCGACTCCGGAGCACGGGACAAGCGAATGTCAAGATGTGCCGTGTGGTGGCATATCATTTGGCGAATACGAGAGATTCATGAATCGAATCCACACTGGACTTAGTCAGCTGATGCCTGTTACCGTTATGCGTGTGGACAAAGCGTGGTCCAAACACTGATTGCTCGAAGACTGCGAGAATCATGAAACAGCGATCGGCGACGCTATGAACGTTTACAAAAAGCACAACATTGTGGCTGGTCTCCGTTCACAATGAAGTCTTTTTAGCGAAGTAAAGGAACGTGTCGTGGAATTTCCTACCCCCTTTCGTGAGCATGCGCAACACAACCGTGCGAGGCAGGCTTAATGCGTGCTAATACATGAGGTGACATGAAAGTTACCTTGACTCTGTCCGCTCGCAGTTGTTGTGTTAAAACCACTGTTCTTTAGAACTTCCAACAGCTCGTAGCGGAAAGAGGAGATCTCTTGCTTGATTTCGTTGACGTCATCTTCTGTCACTCCCTGGTTGTCCGCCTTGCGTTGCTCACTGGTTACATACCGGCGCACGAGGTTCCTCATGATAGTCTGCAACACATAGTCATAGAAGATGACTAGGAACGAGGCTAGCAGCCGACTCCACCTTACTTGATACTTCATGTCTCGTTCGCTAGCCTGCCGGGCTTTTTTCTGAAAGAAAAAGCGCGGTGCCGATAAGACTTGAGCGAGGCTGGTCACGTGACATTTGACGGAAGTAAGATACCAACCCGAATAGTCCTGAGATGCTCCTTCTTGGCTGTCCTGGAGTTGCCGCAAATCTTGCGGTAACACCACCTAGCTAAGTAGACAATACTCTTGGGCGTCGGAATAACGTTGAACGGCGGTGGTACAGTCCCACCGTCCTCGAAATAACTCATCCACAGTTTGCACCGGGCAAACTTCCACTCCACGTCGGCATGTTCCTGCGCGGAAAACAATCTCTTACTCAGGGCACGGGAGGTTATCACAACCGGAGTAACACCACACAAGTAGACTAAGAATTTCAGGACTACAGCTTTCAAAACATGCGTAGTTGTGACAAGCAGCGTATTAGATATACAGCGCAGGCAAAGCCGACATATGTATACATGACAAATACTAGAATATTCCTCGGATGGGTACATAAAAATGCTCAGAGGACAGACAGAGCCACATCTCTTGAACCAAGAGTTTCACAGAAAAACGGAATGCTGATGAAGAACGTGAAGCAGTGCAGGGAGACGGGGCAAGCAAAAGGCAGCCAGGCTGACGACCTCTTGAGCAGTTCAGAAGACAAAGCTGGGCGCACGAGTTACAAGGCAATCACTGGACGATGGCATACGATCCTGGTCGTTTCATCTTCCCTTTCCAGTCCTCCGCGAAGGTGCTGCCTTGGTAAACGTAGCCTGCTGTGTCTGCTTGGCTTGGCCTTCTGTGGCTTAGGAAGGGCGGTGGCATGCAGGCGTGCGGTGGGGAAGTACATAAATGGGCAGCACGTACTGAAATCAACCATACCGATATCATCTGATAAGAGTGGTTCATCATGGCGATAAGCAGGTTGAGAAGCACGACCACGTTGATGACGCAGTAGGAGCCAAACATCAGCAGTCCCCAGAAGCGAGTGTAGCTTTGGATCCCAGAAAGTTCGAAATTGTCCAAGTCGATGAGACCGAAGCTCGCCCAAAACAAGGTCTGGGACGACTCGAACAGACTGTGAAAGAAGGTGGAGACAGCCTTTTTTACAAGACTTACAATACTTGCTGTTATTATGATCATGGGTATATCGATTAACACGCACACCTGTGCTTAATGTCGACCTAGCTGTTCGCCATTTTTTAGTAGATCAATCATATATTAAGCGGCTTCAAATATTGTTTATTAAGATGGCATTCTTGAGAACAGAAGGAATGACATACAGCCATAGCGATCAGGTTGCAATCTTGTAAGCGACTCTCACGCCGTAGCGACCAAAGACTGTGCTCTGGGCCCACAAGGCTTGTGATAAGTTTTAGACACTGAATATACCTTATGCTAGGTCTGAAAGCGCAGATAACGAAGGGTGAAGCAAATTAAGAATATCGTTTGAAGACGTTACGTACGTTGCCATTCAGCAGATCGGCTTCGAAACGGCGGGGATAAAAATTTATTACTCTCCATGTGCACAGAACCCTAGTTGAGTAAGAAGAAGAAGAAAAAAAAAGTAATCAATAATGACAAGAAAGGAATGACCAGTTAATTTCTTTTAAGCGAATATACAGGCTAATAAATGAAGCAAGCGATTCCAGAACTGGTCGGATTTAATGACATTTGTAGACAGGCAGACTGTCAACACACAGAGGCGTCAAGCTGATGAGGCTGCATCTCTAGTGGTTAGTCGTTACAGGGGTATTTTACCCAAGTGTTTCTTGCAGTACATTGACCTTTGCCCTCATGGGCCCGCGTTTGTGATTCGTTACAGTTAAGGACCTCTCTTTACAAATCACTCGTTGCAATGTCTATTTATAATGCCGTCAGAGGCTTGTGAATGTGTGACGATGCCAGAGTAGAGATACAATCGCCCCTAAGCAGAGTTACCTATCACGTTAAAAAAATTAACTTGCGTAGGAATCGTGGTTGAGCAAAGTGCGATTACTTGGCAAATCGTCGCCATGTGAAGCAAACGCTGTGGTCGCTCCTGTATGCCGAGGTGCCGGCCTCCTTGTTGAGCTTGTGGCACATTTGGCGTTCGTTGTCCGCGTAGTACCACAAGAGCTGGTTCATGCCGCAGGCGAAGGCAAACAGCACCAGCGTGTACACGAAAAAAAACTTGACGATGTCGATCACCATGCGGCCCAAAGAGATCTGCAGGGGTCCAAGGTGAGGATTCACCGAGAAGATGTACACAAGTTTCAGGGAGCTGCGAAAAACACGTCAATCGTCAGGTCTATGAACGCGTACGCTATTTCGTGTCATCTCTAAGCGGGTAGAAAGATATCAGAACGACCTCGTTCTTTCTGGGTTGGTCTGGATCGTGTCAGTACTGATGCAAGTATTAGAGGAGCGGCCTCTCAGCTGCAGTTAGAAGCAAACGTGTCTGCTGGGTGACCTAATGTGGAAGACTGACCATGAACGCAGTGCTTGTGGTAGCGCAGGCTAGTACACACCAATGAAGAAGTACGGGCATATGCTTCAACGGTTAGGCATAATCGAGGCGTCAAGCAAAGCGATCGCGAAGAAGTCTGACAAAAGCGGAAAGAAAGTTTTGTTTTTCTTACGAAAACTCTTCATTTGACAACTTTCACAATCTATAGTTTCTTCATTTTGTAGGTCTAACAGAGCAATGTAATGTTTGGACATATTTCATACATACTACACAGTTTATACATACAAGTAGTATCTTCTTCGAAAAGACCGTATGGAGCAGTTCAGTTTGCCTACCTGAAGATGTTGGCTGTTGCAAAGAGCCCTTCTGCTATGAGGATAGGATCCCATGCATCCCATTTCTCTCTCGGAAGATATGCAGTTCCTGTGTTTTGAGCGATTTCTTTTTGAACCTATATTGAACAAGAAAATAGAGCAGTCAAATTTCTGCACGTAGAAAACTACGTCAAACCTTACCTGTAAATACGCGATGACTCGTAGCGCCACCGTTGCCACGTACAAAGAATTTGTTATAAAATCTATTATGTTCCACATATCGCTAACGTACTCCGCTAAACCGAGGTCCCATAGCTGCTTCATTTCACTCCATATTAGGCCTGAAAGAGACAAAATTAAAGTTAATGTGCACATGGACAGAGTGGAATGCAGTTCGGACATAAAAATTTAAAGTAAGAAGCGATAAACATACCTGACACCCAGGCAAGGATCATCCACTCCACTATACTAGGGGCTGCTCCACGTTTGGTTGTAATGTCGCTTCGAACTTTCATCTTCATTTCCTCACTTCCAAACCATTCAACCACTACAGTCTCTATCCTCTGAGATGCTAACATCAAAAGAACTGCGCAAAACATCACGTGGTATTCCATGAATCAACATTCTCGCTCCAGTCACAAACATGCATAATAAAAGACCTTAACTTACACAGAAATGTCACATACGAAGCAGAATGGCAGATGAACTTAATGAAAGGCTTTCGTAGCGTCCTTCCGAAATCGGAATGGGGGGCTACGATGTACGCTATCGAATACACGGGGAACAACATTCCAATCTTGAAGATTTGCAGTGATTGCAATATGATATTTTTCCTACGAAATCCTGGAAGGCCTTCGTACCAAATGGACGCCAGGAGCTGTTGCACATTGGGATGTGCACAGAACTGCAACGCAGAAAGTTGACTGTTGAGGGTCTCGTTCAAAACGTCAATGATAATGTTCGTCACCTTTTTCTGTTTGAACTTGATAGCCATTTTTAGCCGACTCAAGTGCATGCGATCACCGTGTTCGAACGCCGGACCCGTCGGGTCGTAATTCAGAAGGACCTCTAGTTCATAAGACGTCCTTGTGTGGTCTAACAGTGCTGTGGCAAAGTCTTGGCACTTTCGGCGAAGTTCCTGACGGAAGACATGTGATACGAAATATTATGTGCAATGTAAGCCGATTCTGTAATGGGAATACAGCCTTTCTCGCCCGCAGCAGAGATCTATCCAGTAATGAGCAAGTTCTAGGTCATGGTGCTCTGGGACTCCTGCCTTTTTCCGAATGTTTTATGTACGACCACGAAACGTTTGCTTACCATATATTCGCTCTTGAACTCGTGTTCGAGGAAGGCCAACCTTCTAAGCTCACCGCTAAGCTCGAACGCCGTCAGAATGGGATCTTTGCTGGACAGAGCAATCAGGGACGGAGAAGCAAGAGCACGATAGGAGTTGATTCGAGAGCGTGAGTGGCGGAGGGAGTCTTCGCACCGGGAGCGAACGCAGTCAGTGCAGCTGCAGCGGACGCTGTGCGGAGCAGGGAACGTGTAGCCGCGATCCAGGAGGATCTTGAGTATCTCGTAGTTGTCACGGTGGGCCGCCAGGATTAGAGGAGTCATGTCTGGGGTGAATGTTGCAGTGTCCCGGTCGATAGCTTCCCAGCTCTGGAAATGCATGAATTGAACATGGATTCCATTCGTGAATTTGTTTTAAGACAGGAATAGGATTGAGGTGAGGCGATTGTAGATGAAGGTTTGAAGTAGATGCTAAAAAATGGCCATCTTCATAAAAAACTTAAACAACTACGAATATTTTGTCTTTTTTCTACAGTGACTGACGCTAAGGCGTCAATAAATTTACGTTGCAAATTGGCGCATGTAAACAAGGGGAAAAACGACAGTTGGTTCTATCGATATCGACTAGTTGGTCCGAGTAGTAGAACCGTGCAGAACATTTTTTCTTTTCCACGCGTGAAGGTCGTCCAGAAAAGAGTTCGCTGCAGAAAATAGAACAAGAACTAGACTAGATAGAAGTACATCAAATCCGCTACTGGTGTCCTCACGCGTCAACGTATGAAGTAGAGCCCCTTATTTAGAGAGCCTTTACATCTTGGCACACAGTGTTGGTCATGCTCCTGATATTTGACTACTATTACATTTACACATTTTGCACTGCGCTCTTCAAAATCATTTTCTTGAGCCAGCTGCTATGAATAAAGTACACAACTTGCACAAAGGCTTGTAATTGAGAACTCCACATGTATTATTTCGTTGCATGTGATAAAAATATTTTTAAATAATTGTAGATCATTGCTGTTGTAAAGCAATCTGGTGGGAGCAAAAACATGACTTCTAACTGTAAAAAGAGGGGGATTGTTGTGTTGCCAACGCCTTATCGACCTCCCATCGCCTTAAAAAGACGGCTCATAACAGTCAATCTTTGCTGCAAACTCATTTGACAACCACGCTATTAATGTAAGCACGATCGGCGTCAAATTCCCTCCCCCAAAGAAGAAGAAGAAGAAAGATCCCACTGAAATCACTTGCGTGTTTCATTCCCCTATTAGCGCGAAGTTATTTTCCGCGCGTTGCTAAGGGCCTGGCGAGCAGTGAAGATAGGTCGGGTCTTTCCTGCGACCTGTCATTACAAGTCTGTAATACAAGCACTATTTTTCAGCGGTATGGGTCGCTCTTGCTCGACATAGCGGGACAGTAATGAATAAAAAGTACCGTCTAAATTGCGTGTCCGAAGAGTCATCCATTGTTGCCATATCGGGTGCGAAACTCATCAGTCACAGAGCTTTATAGGGGCAGGGAGGGAGCAGCATAAACAGAAGGCACACAATATGAAGGTTTATTTCTGGAGGCAGATGATCCATTAGGGGTTCTTTGAAGCTGACCGCTAAGTGCAGCCGCAGTTGCTGATATAGATTCCGGTTATGAAGGTTCTCTGGTGTCTACGACGGGTGCAATGGGGGGAAATCTAATTATGGGCTTTTTTGACTGCCTCCGGGGCGCAGGTGCACGTTGGACTTTTCTGCGGAAAGATGTATAGCTGTTTAGTGTTGAACGGAACAGAGTTTGAGCGTTCAGAACGCTTTAGACAGGGAAACCGCAAGAGCGTGTTAGAGGAGGGATTCCATGGAAAATGCACATCTGTGTCATTGAAGTGCAAGCACAATGAACGAGAGATGTATCAAACATGGTGAATACCATATGTACTATTACGCGCATGCCTCACCAGCAGCCACTGTGTGAAAAGCAATCTGGATGCTGCTCAGGGTATTTCCAAGCTAGAACTATCGTAGACAAGCTGCAACATTGTCGATAAAGTCAGGTGTGTACATTGGAACGGCCAGCCATTCGTTCGTTAGAGGGCAAAAAGATAACAAACCTGACCGTCAGGAGCTCGGATGATGGAAGGCTACCTCTAACGAGGATATTTTCAGTAGCATGAAGGTCTTGTACACAAGGTGAACCTTTATTTTGCTCAAAAAGCTTCGGGTACGGGGACTACTACAACCATGGCAATGGTATCACTTCCCCTCATGTTCTGATTCTCGTGCTTGCAGTCACTTAGTTTCGTACTCGTTAACCTTAACAGCCCTCCCAGTCTTACATGGGTTTATTCATGGTCACTCATTACCACATTCTCATACTGGTTTGCTCGCTGCTGCCCACTTACTGTTTGATACCTCCTTTAACTACACTGTATTTTTCTCTGTGAGTTTGCGTGGGAAAACGTGCACTGAGCGTCAACCGTCGAACAGAATGCTATTTTTGTTGGTTGCGCGCCTTTGGGCCAATTCGTTGCTGTCTGTACCCAGCGGCATCGTCATCGTTCCGTAAGTTTAGTAGAAAAAGAAAAAGACAAA
>JARGYV010076009.1:0-13096 GCA_029532675.1 Ornithodoros moubata | reverse complement strand
GAAGGTGAGCTGGAAATTTTCTTATTTGTCTAGGGCGACTAAGGAAGCATCGGTAAATGAGTAGGACCAGCTCCTAGACCTCGTTTTTGCATAGGTGTGCCCAGCACCAGCAAGACATAAGGTTTTAGTCTGGGCTCACTCTGTTCCTACATGCTGCTACAGTGATTGTGGTGGGGGTTTGTAATGTTTTGTCATGTTAACACAGTATGGTCGTTCGTTTTTGTTGTCTACGTCGTCTCACAGAGTCTCTGTATATAGCACTAAATGTAGTGTCTCCTTTTCCTTTCTTTGTACCCATGTAGTAGCATGAATTCAGTAGGAGTGTTACCTATTCATTTAACAAAGCCCTTGACATCAGAGGCAGAACTAAGATCACTATTTGAGAATAATTAAAAATAAGAAAAATGAGAAGCCAACGAACGGTTGATTACCCGAGAGTACTTTTTTATTTATTTACTTTATTTATTTTTTATTGTTTTATACTGTTGTGTATCAGCAGGACAAAAAAAGTGATAAGGCAAAAAACAGATGATTGCCACGGCGCTCGCCTTGGAGGTACTGTCGCCATTAGTTACTCAAGTCACGGTCCTCAGAGATTCCCTCTCTGTGATACGGTGTCTCACCAGCTGCGACCGTGAAACAAAAAACTTGTTCAGTTTTGCCATGCAGCCGTTCCATCAACAATTCATTAAATGTTATTCGCATAGATGTCTGGCCATTGCGGGATATGGATCAACGAGGAGGCTGATAAAAAGGGAGCCACTTTCTCCATTTTGTTCTTAACAGCTACCAGGCCGCTGACAAGATGGCAAACTCCTTGGTCACATCGCCCCTTGTCCCTACCGTAAGAGACTGTTCATTCTTGATCAGCAGCTGGTACGAACGATTCGATCACTTGGGAAACCCCCGTTACTCTTCACAAACCAGTCACATACCTGCATAAGTGACACAAAAAGGCGTACGCCCACCGTTTTTGACCGTTCCTGTGCGTGAAGGATATCACTCCGAGTGGGGATTCGTTTGCGGACCGTGCTATGCGGTTAAGTTCCATTCTAAGTGCGTGTAGCTTGATAATCATGTTGGAACAGCGAGATCTACGATACCGAAAATGAACCTGCCGCTTTGGTACCACATCAGATGCGATATCGGTAAAGTTTACATTCGGCGATCTTGCTGATGTTGTCGATCTTGCTGTATCAAAATTAGCTAAAGCTCGTGATCTAAATATCCTCGTAATTTGAGTTGCACGCAACAGAATTCAGTCAGTATAATCTTGTGGGCACTCAATGACATCCCAAGAACATATCCAAAAATAGCTGATGGCTGTAAGTATACTCAAGCACACAACATCTTACGAGCTACGTCCAAGTAAAGTGACGCAATACAAAAAACGCTGTGCTTCGCAAAAGCCTGTAAAAAGCGCACATCTAGTGCAAGCATATTTTCCGAATGAACAAACCTCTCTGAGCAGCATCGTATAATTCGTCCATAAAGGAACGACTAGACGAGCAGCTGAAGGACATTTGCAGAATGCAGCAGAAAAACGGAACGAACAAAGACCCGTCATACACAATACGATCACAAGAGGTAGCGATAGAAACCACGTAGCAATGAAGCTGGCGAATGAATTGTGCGACCTCATCCGTACAGGGAAAGAAGAGAGCAGAACGTCGTAGACCACAATCGCATCGCTGCAGGCACCTCGCCGTCTGCCCTGCTCCGCAATTACGGAGCCACCCAAGCGAGCACGCACAATAACACACGGGTTCATTCTTCGCACAACATCAGACATTCAGATGGTGGAAGGATTGCTCTTCCTTGAGGCATTATACAGCTTTACAATATTTCTTTTTTCGGAGCGGGTAAAGATACGATCTAACAGTAACAGCGCATGGGCGTATGGCACGAACACGGCATCTCGTTGTGGTGTTGGATGAAAGTTATCGCAATGTTCCTCCTTAAGTACAATTTGCAAGCAACAGTACCTACAGTAATTTTATGGGCAACTCAACGCCTTCCCACGCACGAGCGTGCCCATGAAGTTTCGACTGTTGGCGTCGGCTGGTGGGATGTTCTCTTCGTCCGATGAACCGCTCCAAGCATTCGTTTTCGCACTTAGCGGAGAATAATTGAGCGTCCTTCTAATCTGTCTTTGGCTTCACATTATCAGCACTATAACCTGGTGGCGCTTTTTAAAGTGCTGGTAGCCAGCTTCGTAACCTTAATCGGGCAGCCATACATGCTAGGTTTGCATCGGGTGCGCCTTCGCGCGATGACCATGACGTCTCCCATCTCCAAGACAATCTCCAAGACGTCGTTTTCATATTTTAGTCCAAGTTTGGCGCTTATTCGGAAAAGTGCTTTATTTTATTTGACTTTTTCGAGTAGTCACTGTCCAGCAATGCGTCGTGTTATTAGACTTCTTTAATTTGTAGTGGAATTCTCTTGCCAACATATACCGTTGATTTCATCGTAAACCTTCGAAGAAACTTTATGAGTAGGTGCTTTCTTTGTACAGGGAAATAAGAACTAAAGCAAATACTCGACAATTCTAATAGGTCTGCTTCACAACCAAGCTCTGCATCGTTCAGTGACCCTTCATAACAAACAATATGCATGACATATTCGTTCATTATTATTTATATCTTTCTCTCTGAGGCCAAGAGGGAACGAGACGTTGTATGCACACAACCCTGCGTCCATAACCAGGAGCACATCACAAACAGGCCACTCGTAAAAATGCGCATTGCCCGTGCTGCTGCTATATATATAAATATACGTATGTGAAGAGAATGTTTGAAGAGAACTCATCCAGAGAAAGAAGCCTTCAGGCCATTTTCGTATTGTCTAGACTCTGCTGCACGGGAATCCTATTCTTCATCCCGGTTAATAGCGTTCGCTGCTCGTTCTTCTTGCTTACATATAATTTCTTCTTACATCCTTTCCTTCCTTTTTTTTTTTACTCCCTCGGAAAAGAAGTTTATCCTCTAGAGAGCCATACCTACGAGCCTACAGTGGCGCTCACAGTCTTTCTTACATTTTCGTTTTTCCTTTCTGTTTTGAAGGCAGTTTTGAAAAAACTTTCCTCTGAGGTTTTGTTGATCTCGCTAGGCTTTATTTTTTGCATATATTATGTGGAGCTTTTTGCTATGAGGATTGAGTGCGTGCGACGCAGTGAGAGAGACGAGCTATGCTGGGGGACATGGTATAGGGCTCCCGGCGGAACTGCGGGCGTCTGAAGTCTGTGCTCATGCTTGCGTATACGTGCAAGAATTTCAATTGCGGTAATCGATTATGTACGGCGAGCTCATAACGTTCCAGTTGTTCACGTTTTTATCGTGTGCATCGCGTATGGTAATTATGATGCGCTTTGCGTCACCGATCGTAAAACAAATACGGCTACGGCATGGACTAGTGTACGCTCGTTCGTCTGAGGAGGAAAAACGTGGTAAATTAACCATAGTTGGTGTGCAGGGAATAAATCAGTTCACTCTGACTGAAGTGTGCCAATGACGCACCCTTCTGATGATGGTGGCGATGAGGTTTTTTTTTCTTTTTTTCTGGCACAAAAGCGACTCCGACCGGACGCGCACTTCCCCAGGTTAATTCCATATACTACTGCTGGAGGTGATGCAGGGAGCGTTCTGCATATCCTTGTCAGTGACCTTGGGGTATATTGATATCTTTTGGTGCCTCCTCGCGTAATACGGCATGGTAGACAGCTCTTCTTAAACAATAATTGGGGGAAAACTTCAACATGCCATCTGAAATTCACGCACTGGATGTACTCTCTAGCGTGCTATGATTAATATACAAACGTCGTTGTGACGAAAAAATTCTTCAATACGTGACAGGTCTGTTTAAGCGTAAGTCTACTCGTGTGCGACCAAAATGCCCGCGGCGTGTGCCTAAACACTTAACCAGACAAAGCCATCTGCTCTACAAGGGCCACTGGCAGCAGTCTTGTGACATCGATTGCATGAGGAACGCATTATTTAGACAATACAGTGATTTGAACAATGCCAGACAAGAGGTGCAGAGATAGGTTGAAGAGAGATTGGAGTGCGTTTCGAGAGCGCAATCCTTTACGGCATTGTCGTAGTGTAGTCGCTGTCTTTCAGCATGTGTTATTTCGCAAGTCGGCATCTGTAGGTCTCGAGCCCTCAATGCTGACGCCAGTTGTCTTCAAGTATTTGGAGGTCCTTCTCGCCCTGTTGTCTTCGTCTCATATCGAAATTCAGCAAACCATAGAGCAAAAAAAAACACAGGTGGCTAAGTGCTAACGACAGCTGTCAGGGACCGGAACTGTACGGCATACCCGCTTTCTGTGGAGCAGTTCTGTGTGCACGCGCCACCCACCGGGTAATGGGACAGCGTCTGCCTCATTGGCGGGCAATAGCTTCATTTGATCATCATCCCTTTATGTATACGGAAACTGGAAAGGACAACGACAGCTCACGACTGTACACAAAGCCACAGCTGTCGGAACGAAGGACGCAAACGTGGTCCACGAGCAGAATACATTTCCACACCTGAGTGAACCTTAACGCGCACAGAAATCTCGGCACACGGCCAAGACCGTAATGAGAGCTGTGAAGCCCGGAGCGCTTTTGCTGGACCGTTTTTTTGACACAAATTTTCGACGCATGCGATTCTCTCTCTCTTCTTTTTCTTTTTTTTTTTTTTTTTACAACCATAAAAGCCTGGTCTGAACCATTTTCGGCCAGAAAGAGTGGGCGGAAGAACGAACGGTGCAGTCACCTTCCATGGCTTTCTTCGTTAACGACGATGGTTCGGAACAGGTAGCAGCTGGGCTAGTTCTCACGTCTTGAATTGACTTGGTAGTAGAGGGCGCGGCGAAACGTCCGTGGGAGTGCATGCCTTCGTAACGTCTTACTTTTTCCGGAGTGCGTTTCAACGCAGGGCCGGAACTCGTGCCTTCTAAGAGCGCGAGAAAAACAAAATATGCGCAAGACGAACAGCTTACAGTACGTGGGAAGGCGATTCGAGCAGAGTGCCTGCACTTGCTTTGTTTATTTTTGCATTCTTCTGTGTAAGCGGTGTTGCCAATGTTAGCGCTTTATGGCTCGACCTGGACCATGTATTCGCAAAGAAAAGTCGTTTTACAAATGGTGCGCGATTTCCACAGTTGCTCGAATGGTCCCAGCCTGGAACATCATTTGTGGGAGCAACGTATATGCATAAGACGTGTCAGATTATCTTTCTTTTACTAGTATTATTATTAGTAGTAGTATTAATACTTCATGTCATTTTCACCATGCATTTGTTGTTGTCGTCGGAGGAGGTGAACTGTTCGAAATACCAGCAACTCTGACTTTATTCGTTCTATCATTGTCGTTCCTTTCCCAAAACTAGGAACAGGTGAACTAACGACCCAACAAATTACACAGCGTCGTCTATGCGCCACTACACTGCAAATCCTGTTGTTCCAACCAAATACCTGCAACCATTATAACGTCTCGTAAGCTCCATACCTCAAGACGAGATGTCGTGCAGTAGAATCCTGTCACAGCGTGTACAACATCCCATTTCGTTGCGAAACCTGGGCCCCATCGCTCTTTAGAAGAGAGCGCACACTATCCCGCCTAACTCTGCTCTTTACCTTGCGGCATTCTTCCACAGTCATTTCCTGCGGTTTTGCCACCAGCGACAGCGGTGCGCCGTGCTCCCATTATTACACCTCAGTCGGCCGAAAGAAAAGCGCAGACACAATATGTAGCCAAGATACGGCCAAGAACACCATCAAGGAAAACAGGAAGAGATGGGCTGAGTAATCGAGTGGCATTATTTGTATTTCGGAGTCTCCGAGAACGCATTAGCACGTTGAAGGCGCAAGCAAAAGAAGAAAAGTGCCCGCAAGGCGAACATGGAAACTCCCGAAGCAAGCATAATGTCTTAGTCCATCCCGTTCCCTTGATAATACATGTTGTTGCAAATGTACGAGTAAGAAATGCGGTGCGAGGTTAATTTCCGGGCTTCTATGCCGCAGCTGTTGAGGATAATGCTTGTAGGGCTGGACTTCGTGGTGGTCGTTTTACTGATTAGCTTATCTGTGGGGCTGTTTCGGTCGGATGTGGGACGCTAAGTACGGATGCATTTGCCGTACACTATAAGCGGATGTTGGGTTTAGCGGACGACGAGAGAGTGTTTCTTTTTTTCCTTTTCATTTCTTCGTGCTTATTCTGCTCCCAGAATGGACTTCGAAGCGGATGAAGTATAGTAGAATGGGGTTGCTGAAAGCAAGGTCGTAGAGTCGACACAAAATCGAAAAATAAATAAAAAAAAAAGTTTAGTCGCATCATCGCACAGAATAAAAAAAAAAAAAAACACTAACCCTTCGTGAAGAGGCTGTTAGCCCATAGGAGGATATGGCGTAATGAGACATGAAAGTAAAGCCATCGGCTTGACCAAGCCAGAAAGAGACAGATGGTCAGTTGCGATGACAACCGGCAGGACTTTTATGAGACAAATGTTTCGTGTCGACAAATTTCAACAGGCTAATATATAGCAAACTCATACAGGTATCATCTGCAGCCGCCTTAATGCACGTTTTAGCAAGTTAACATGCTGCTTCGTTCAGAGACTTCGGGAGTAGCAAGTCTCCAAAATGACAGAGGTCAAACCTCGGTCCTACCGCGACACACGCACACAACAGTTATTATTAACGGTGGGCGTCCCAGGGATAATGGTTAAGAGAGACATATTCGTACTGTAGTCTTCAAACAGCTCGCCATAGAGACCGTAGGACAATGCAATGAGACGGAAAGTCTTCACGGATGAACCAACAAAGGACACGACATACGTCTTTGTCATTTGGGGCTGCGGTTTTCACCATGCCGTGAAACTATCGCACAAGACTTTCTACCCTGGATGAAATCTGTGCAATGAGACATGCAGCAAAAGTTAACGTAGTAGATTTCCTGGAGGATATTTAGCGACTCCACAAGAGGTCTCAGCGCACTTCAAGGAGTTCAAGACGGCTTGTCGATATCGTGCGTGATATCCTCGACCAACATGAATGCATGACGAAGACAAGTGTTCCGAGCTTCCTCTGATGAGCCTGTCGAGGGATGCAGAGTTGACATTTGCGTCAGAACCAGGCGTGGGCGCAAGTATAGAGTCCAGTAATTTTAGGCGTCGACGGAAAACGTAGGCGGTAATTGAAATGTGCATGTTCGACAAGCCGTATTTCAGCAAGTTGCAATAATTTTGCAGCCACAGAGGGTCCAACATATATTGCTTATGGTGCCGCAAAAATATGTTGCACCCTTTTACTATGAACCACGTGGTGAATTTCTTTCCGTCACAGAGGCCACCAGATGTCACGCCCCATAACGATGGGCATGGCCATTTTTGTTGAAACTCGTTGACTGTATCGTAAATTCCTGTGCTTTACGGTTATAAATAAACACTTTGACGGCGACCTATTCACGTGCAAGGGTCTTTGCGTAAAAATTTCTTTGAGATGACATTTCAGCGGCAGCGCAAGCCTTTCGTATTCCGCAAGCACACGTCTTGAGAGGTCTGTTCTAAGATCACTCAGCAGCCGGAACACCAGCCGCTTTTTTCTCTGCAACATATCTTCTTCTTGAGCGTCTTGCGAGAACTTGCACAAACCACTCTGAATCTTTTACCCATCAGTGCTGCAGATTAGCCTTGTCTATATTCTACCAGTCACCTTTAGACACGAGGAAGCACCGCATCTGGCGTCTGAAATCATGTAATTTTCGCAAAATATGCCCCGCTCGCGATTATTTATGGAGCGGCTCTTTAAAGGTGAGGCAACAATACTTCGTACACACTGTACCTCTGTACCTTTCGATTTCTTCATATGAGGAACCTCCAGACACTTGCGTTCGTCATGATTTCAGGTTCCCTCAAACACGTATCTTTCTTCCATCAAAAAAAGAAAGAGTTACCAGCGCGACCTGATCAATTTAAAATGGAATTGCCCTTTGTTCAAAACGAATCCGGGCCTTGCGCATAGGTGCCTTTCACTACCAGTGCATCAACGAATAGGAACTCTCCTCCATCTTTTGCTTTGCAGCTTTTGCCGCTTGATAAACTGCTCGCGTCACAAACTTCCCTCTAGTGTATGTTTGTATTCCTCGCTTAATAGTTCTTAAGAAACTTGTCTAACACTGAACCGATACCCATTTTTCCCCAGATCCAAACGAATCCTCTGTACTTTATTGCAGTATAAAGAAAAATAATAAAAACACAAATACAAATAATCGCCTAGCTATCGACTACAACGTTTCGCCTTTAATCCCTTGGAACCTTGGAGAGCAAAGCCACTGTAGCGTGGAAGGCTTGATACCGTCTCAAGCGTTTTCTTCCCTTCAATTCTCTTTCTTGGCATTCAATAAAGCTACTAGTATATTTTGACCCTACTCCGAGCCCCGCTATATCGATCCACTTCCTGTCGCTATCCAGGCAACCACCAATACTCAATCAACCTCGCGTATATCCGTTCGTGCCTTGTAGCTACAAATCTATCGAGGAGAAGAAGACCTTCGTGACAAAGCTCGGCGCCCGTCGGGCGAAGCGCGACGAAATACAGCCCGTGACTGATCCTTAGAGCCGTTTCTCGGAGTACCACGTGCAGGACAAGGCCGCCTATCCCGAGCGCATACACCGTTACTCAAAGCGACGTTGCCGACGTCATACAAAAGGAGGAATAGTGGGGGAAAGTTTGTCTCCCGAACCGACAACGTCCATAAATCGTCCTGGCAGAGTCAATATCGGGACATTGTTCTCTATTCAGGCCTTTCAGAATCTTACAGTGAGAAGCATGGGGGGAACAAATCAGTTTATGTCCACGTGAAGGACGTAGAGAACGTGACGGATGAAGTGAGCGGCGAGGAGAAGAGGAAGGTCTCGATGAAGATGTTGACGTCCGACTGTCGGGCGTCGTTGGGCGATGCTGGATGTCGGCTTTCTAACGGCAGCGTGGCTGGGAAGGTGTTGGGAAGCTACGCAGCAATGAGAGCGTCTGAGGCTTTTTACGGGATATTGTTCAGAAATGAGGAACGGGGGAGGTCAGAATAACAGCTTCATTTTGATATCTTTCTTTCACTTTTTTATTTTGACGTTGGTGTCTTCATGGTAACGGTGGCACCGGCACTGAGTGAAATCACGTAGGCAAATGGGCAGTTTTCCTTGCGAATGTTGCGTGATAGGTATGTGTCACGGGGTAAATGAAGCCTTGTTTCGCATTCGAATTAGACTTCAACGACTTTCTGCGTTGTTGTTCTCGATCTGTGTTAGTGATTGTGGAAGGGTACATTTAATTAGTTATTTTGCCACATCGATAATGTGGATACGCTGTTTAACAGATAAAGGTGGTGGTGTGGCGTTGAGAATAAAAATATGGAGAGAGTGGCTCCCTTCTCAACAGATAAACGTGTTCTCACGGTTTGTATAGCTTTGGTTATGTGCACGTAGTTATAGAAGCCTTTTCTTTAATGAGTCCCATCTCCTCAAACAATTACAATCTCCATTTCTTTTTTCTCAACACCAAACCAAACCAACAATTACATCTGCTGCATAGTGAAGATGCGCAGAGTCAATACCAGCGTGGTGGTTAATGTTATTATTATCATTTTTGACGCCCTACTTTCTTTCCTTCAACAGCCTTGCCGTGGCCAGTCTGTCGTTTCCTGCTGCTGGAAAATCGGCAGACATTATTCAACTTCCGGAGGAAAGCACAATCGCGTGACGATGTGATTGAAAGAAAACTCTTCAGCCTGTACTGTTGATGTCTCTATCCTCTCTGACAGACTACACGTTCGAAGATAAAAAATGACCTCAAACATCTGGAAGTGAGCTTACTCTGAAAAATGGGGAGGATGGCTTTGCGACGTTATCGTTTGTACCGCCGCACTACTTGTCAAACTGACAAAGCGGTTTAAGTCGACACAGGAAACACAGAATGCGGCGATGACTTCGAAATCTCGAACATACATAGGCGAATGGCTTGATGTGACCTGAACCACCAATTTGGATAGCGAATGGTGAGGATCAGGGGAAAAGAATAAGAAAATAACCAGCTTGACACTGGGGTGAGTCAGTGTTCGACTATACACACAGCGCCACTTATACTGACTACAGGAAGAACTTCTTTGTAACGCTTAGAAGACTCAGTACTCTCTCCAGAGTTAGCAACTTCACAGCTCCAAGCCGCGAAGTTGGTGCAAAGCCACCCAAGCGGCACGTACGTGGGGCACGTAGCGGCAAGTAATAGGTGAGAGTATCAGGGTTCGTCTCCTTTAAATGTGGGGAAGGCCAGCTCACAAAAAGAAGGAACGAGACTTCGGGAGTGGGAAGATATCACACCTCACGCTCACTTCAAAAAAGTAGCGGGCGGATTTCCACACTCTCCTGTTATAGGGGCATAGTTCCACTTCATATCATTATAAAACTATCTATGTGCCTCCCTGCTGTCCTTCCGTCTATCAGTTTGAAGTTATATAATAACGAATATAGAATAAATTTGATAATCTTGCCCATTAATTACTTTATCAGAAGCTAGGGCCGCCATGGTCTGAAGCAAAATTGTTGGTAATTCTGAAGGGAACAATATCCCCTACCTTCCTAAACGCGTTCAAGTATCGTGGAAAGCTCCTATCTAATGATTGACCCTCTCGTCGAGTTAGATAGAAACAAAGGCAATGAGTGGAATGAAACAAATCCCTGCACGTAAATGAATATATTCAGGAGAGCCACAGAGCAGCATTAGCTGTGTGTTTCTTGCCTTCACGGTAGCAGTTTCTTAAGGGGGAATCCGTTGGACCCATCATGTCCAGTCTTTCCGAGAGGTAGCAGTAGACGGTGAGATTGCGTTGAAGGCTCCACAGAAAACCCTTAACGGCGCGCCCATGCACGTGCTTGCTGGGGATAAAGCACTCCGACAATGGCTTTTAACTACATTATCCTCCAATTTATTTTCCGTTTTTCAGGGCCATAAAAATTTATTTCCAACGAACAGTTTCTAGACGACTAAGAGCATATATTGAGTGGGTCAGGAACCTTTGGTTTGAAGAACGTAATGGTGAAGATGACTGGAGGTTTTATGACTCAAGGACAACGAGGTCATGCAGCGCCAAACAGTGGTGGGTAACAAATAAGATATTTTTGTTCTTTTTTAGGAAACAAACTCTTGCAGCAAGTGTGGGTCCAGTTTATTCTTACTATGAAGGTGACTGAGGCCAGGAACGCAGAGGGAAACAGAACACGAAGCCTTTTTTCTTCGGTTCGAGCAACTTCGAAAGGAAGAGGCGGAATACATTCCTCTACTGTATACAAGGGCCCACTGCGAATTCATCAGGACGTAGAACGAACTGAATATTGGCAAATACGAATAGATGATGTTTGCTGCGAGCGCGGGGATGAATGTAGTTGTGAAGCTTTTTCAATACGCTGGATGAACATATCAGTTAGATAGACAGATGAAATATACCTCCGATCTTTCATTTTCGCGGAGTTATTAATCATGGGATTAGATTCCAATAATTTATACGTTTCATGGGAAGTATCAGATGGGGTAAACAATTCTCTTGGCTCTGGCTTTCTGTGGAATTAATTATTGTAATATTATCGACAAAGGCCACCTCTGCACTATTTAGAAGATGAATAATGTTACTCGCAAACGGAAATGATAGTGACTATACTGACCTGGGAAGCGTGAGACCTATAACGCTACTAAATGCCGATGAAAAGACAATTATAGCGTCGGTTATGTAGAACATTGCCCCATGCCATCTCACATTTTCAGAGGTGCTTTACTGCAGGTCGCAGTATATTACATTATTATATTATTATCGCATTATCGCAGTATATTATATTGCGTAACAATATAATATAACCCCGCACTACGACCGATTGGATTATTTTAAATGGGACCAGAGAGAAGTACCCTTGTGCACAGGCCAGATATCCTGAATATGCGAAGCTCTCTGGCCTACGCGAGTGTTTCCCAGCATTACATTGCCTCCAAGAGTCAGGGACCCGTGGCACTGCCTAAAGATCGTTTAGTCGGGAGGGGAGTAACGCGGGATTCAACTTGCCGTAACCGCAGACGAGAAGAGATAAATATCCATGCATGGACCACTGCACGGGTCTGGTACTGACCTTGGCGGGCCAGGATCGGGTTATGCTAAGTTCGGGTTCTGTCCTATATTTTCCATTCACATGTAGTACGTCCGCAGCACCAAAACGTGAGTTCCGGCGAAGCATGACAACCGAACCCACAAAGTATATTCAGAACAGATACACAAGAAGACAATAGAAACAAAGTTGTTCTGAATCCGGACGTTGCCCACTCTGTTGTCAACTCCACCTAGGGAGACCACCACAAATCCGGTTACAAAAACAAAGTGTAAACAACGTAAATGCTAGTACATATGTACAAGCTTTACAGGACATCTTTATTTTTTGTACGTACGTACTAGCAGCTATGTTGTTGTCTAAACCCTAATTGTGTCTAAACTTGGTCTAAAACCTACCTCGTGGCGGCCTCAGTAGGTGGAGTTGACAACAGAGTGGGCAACATCCTGATTTTCGCAAACGAAGATGAAACTAATAGTCCCGATTACCATTAGGAAGATGAAGTGAAGTGAGCGACATTAACTCGAGCATTAACTGGTGCCTCTAATAGCTCCGGAGTATCCAGTCCGGAATAGGGACTACCATCTCCACAGTATTTTTTACACATACCAATACCAATAGCGGGTGACATGGAGTTGATCAGCGGTTTTCCATTGAAAGTGCCGGTCGGCGGCGATCGGGAGCACAAACACGGGCCATGCAGTGCTCTAGTGTCTGCAATGTGGGCATTGGTGTGCCGTCGCTTCGAAGTCAGACGTAATTTTTCAGCAAGAACACGAACTAACTTTTACCTGTCTCATATTGATCTTGGTTTTGTGCGGGCTACGGAAGTCACAGACGTTGCGCTGCAATGTAGAGCTGACGAGCTCAAGGGATGCATCTATTAGGACGTAGTCTTTTTGTCATTGAAGAGAAGGAGCTCCTCGGTCAGTGGACGAACGGGTACATTTCTATTAAAGAAGGGCAC
>JARGYV010075826.1:0-11058 GCA_029532675.1 Ornithodoros moubata | reverse complement strand
CCACCACCACCAATACAGAATTACTTTCTCACAAGTTCAAGTTCGCCGTGGCTCACTGAATTGCTTCCGACCGCATTAATTTTTCGTTTAAAATGAAAAGGAAATAGGAATAACCTCGAAAACAGGCGACCACGTAACAGGATGTTCTTCTGAAGCTTCGATAAGCAGTCGTTGGAAAACGATAACGACGTAGAAAGGGTTTTTCTTTTATCTTCAACTGTTAACAGCAGAACGTTCGGTAAAATGGAGAACGTCAAGAACATGTCTCGTCATTGAGGCATTTCATTTCGCAGGGGTACACCAAGAAACTTTTTTTTCTTTTATTTATTTATTTATTTATTTATTTTTTTTGCATCAGGATTCACGCTCAGTGGTATCGTTACAGTCTGACCCCTAGAAGCACAATGTACTGAATTAGGAGTGATCATCGGATGTCTTATCTGTTTGTCGCTGTCCTTCTGACGTGCCGCGAACTATAAAAGTAATCTTGATCCATCCGTCTACCCCTATTGCACCTGAGTTTCAGTACATTGTGCTGCCTGGGATGCATCATACGAAATAAAACTTCTTTCACGCTTTCACACGCTCTCTTACATGGATGCCGAGAAAACGACTGTATATATAAACGCATGGTCTACGAAGTGGCAACAACAAGGGAGATCACTATTGTGAATTTCTCTGTTATAAAATTTTTGTGACAAGCAATAACGGCATGCTTCAATCTGTATTTCGCTGTACTCAGTGTACGTGACACAGCATAATGAATGTGCACATTGATGTACATGTTGCGGTGATGGAACGTATGCATGGAATCAGACAACGCAAAATCTTACGTGACACCCGCGAACATGTAAAAAGAAGTTAAACTAGCTTGAACTCCAAAGAGACACTTAAGATAATCAGAAAGTCAAGTTGTTAACGTCTCGACTCCAAATGAGATGTTCCAAGTATTGTCTTGGTCTTAGTTGTATAACCGAAGACTGCACAAAACCGAAAAGACTGCAACAAAGGCTGCTTATCTACATTAAATCTATTTTGCAAAACTTGCACCCATATACCGTTTAGCGTTCAGCCACTCACCCCAACGCTGATTGATACGGAATACTTTGCTGTGATGCCGACTTTTGCGTTTTCCCTCTTCCGAGGTAAAGAATAAAACTCAAATGCCGCCAAACATGGAATTTCTCTCAGATGATTCCGCATATATATATATATATATATTTCCTTACAGGATTCTGCGGAATTTCCTTTAGATAAATATCTTTATGCAGAATTATATTACGGCTAAAAGGAGTTTGTTAATAGGAGTTTTTTTATAGAATATTGCTCTCAAAGTCAGTTGTTTTCATGGAAATGTAAATGGAGGGGAAATCCTCTCTTTTTTTTTATGCATAGAGATTCTTACTGAACCCTCTGCGAGAAAACCTGACAGAATAACATTCTTAGCCGGCAGTTGTGACAGAAAAAAATAATCTTGAAGAACAAAAATCTGAAAGAAAGTGAACACTCCAGAGATTTTCTGACTTTTTTTTTTTTTTTTCAATAGGGTAGAAAACCTTCCAAAAAATACCCTTCACATTTCATGTCAACCTTATGTTTCCTTTGCTCACACCTCTGTCCTCAATTTACAAATGTAAACTACTACAAATGAACACAAATAGCCGCATAGAGCATTTCACGGGTTTTATGTCTGTTCTTTGGTGCGTGTAAAAAGGGTCAGCAAGAGCAGAAAAATAGTCGTGCACACAGCTGACACGGAAACAATTGTGAACTTCTGAGTTTTTCTTTTTTTTACGATACTGGAGGAAGCTTACCTGATGTGACATTAATGAACACAACGCACTACCAAAACAACATGATCTGACCATAATAGCGTTGTCCAACGACACACAATATTCCTCAGGACATGATTGAACAGCTTAGCTGTTATTCAGCACCCACAGTTCAAGCGTTCCTGATGTCTCTTCTGATGTCTTATCTGCACTGTGGAGCAGCTGCAGTGCATCGATGGGTACCGTACGACGATGGTTGGCTGTGACCTCGGTGTCACTTTCTGCTTGGATAAAGCAACAGGTACACACAGACATATCTTGAGGAACACGCCAGACAGAAACACCTCTTGGTAATGAATGGTAAAGTACTCAAAAAATTATTTCGCCGTGCATACATCGCCTGTTAATTATGACGTGCGTATAATGAGACATGATATTTTGAATGACTAGCTTGACACTTCGTGAGGTGGACTAAAGCAACCTTAACACTTCTGCTTGGCGCAAAAGGATTAACACCCTTCATCCCCTGTGATAATAAATGAACTACATGTACAACTATTTACATCATTATCATCAGCTGCATCACTGAAATAAATCAAGGACTAAGAGATCAGGGGCCAAATCGTAGATGCAGGTACAAAAAGAACAGCAAGAACAAAGTAGGAGGAGCAGAACAAACGATTGCTTCCTTTGGTTAGATTTGTCACGTCTGAATATTATCGCATCTGAATAGCTGTCAATCATTCTCACGAACAGGGCGCTTCAGTAGCACGAGATAAAGTTGATAGAAGAAAGACATACACAGACAAAAACAGAAAAGCTACCTGACGTTATTTCTTTAAGCCTTTTCTTTTTTCATGATTAAGGTTGATATAACAAGCGCTTCCAAAAAACGACATGAGTAAAACAGAAATACTGATGTCATCATAGCAGCAGCAAACAAATAAGCTGAGAGTCACAATTTGAGGCATTAAAAAGCATTACGCGACAGTTCATGATTGACCTTCTTAAACACCTTCCCACGCACGGTGATGACAACGGTGGAAAAAGAAAACAGATGAACTCTCAGGTCATTGTTCTGATCAATCTGATCAATCTGCTGATTTTTTCATGGTAATGAATGCAAATGGCAAGAATGCCGCTAGCAGACCTAACACCTCTTCGAGACATGTCTCATAATCCACGAAATATATGACTCAACCCTGGTGTACAGACCAGGAAGCAATGGTCGACCACAGCCGATTCCACCAGACACCACACCAATCACTGTATAGCGGTTTCCTTCTTTCACCATGAGAGGTCCTCCAGAGTCACCCTGATATCAAAAAGATGTCCCAAGTAAGACTCTCTGTAACACATAGCAGAATAATGTAACCCGAGCAAAACCATAACGGCAATGGAAACAAAGTTCTATGCGTCCACCTACTTTAAGGGCAACAACGCATGCACTACACACACAAATGCATATTGAGTGTAACGCGGTAAGTGTCTGCTGGCCTATACCTTAACACATACAGCTCCCATTCATTAACTGTACAGTACAGCCCTACAGTGTGCAGCCTGTAGGCCAACTTTACATTCAAGAGAATGATCCCAAGTCATGGCTGTCTTCGCTGATTCTTTGTCTGCGTTCATGTATTTCTCCACGCGTGAGATTATTGTCTATACGGAAATGGACGCCTTGTCAGTACAGACTCTCGTAGCTTTTGAAAAACTTTGCACTCGTTTATATACGTTCTAACTTCTTACACTAATTCATTCATTGTACTTGGGAGAAGGATATCGCGAACCCAAACGGCAATCAGCCAAACTCCTCAGCTCTACATGTGTGTGTTATTTGCTTCCTTGTCCATAAAATGAAGGAAGGACACCCACCGTACAGGAGTCCTTCATGCCATCTCGAAGACCTGCGCACATCTGTGCTCCGTCCACACGAATCGACTTGTCAGCCTCAGTGTATAGGGCATTGCATTGGTTATTATCCAGCAGTGGTAGCTCCACTTTCTGAAGGACATCCGCGGTGTATTTTTTAAGGCTGTCACCTCCGAAGGTATCTACATGTACAATAAATCATAATGAAAGTTTTTCCAACAAGACACACAATATAATTTATTTTATTAATTTGTTTGCGTGTGCAGCAAAATTCAAGGGAACATGAATTCAACATCTTTCATAGTCAATTATTAAAATCAATATCTGTCTTTGAAAAAGTATGCATAAATATCCAACAATGTATGACAAACGCGATGAAAATTAAGTACAATATTTGAGCCGTCACGGTTGAAACTATGATTCTGCATATTTGTGGACAACCGGCGCTGCTTACAGTACCCGTTATGATCAGTCAAAAGGTCAAAGTAGGTCCGGGACCCGTCATGCGAGCGATGTGAATTCAACATTTTGCACAAGATGGAACCCTATGGTGAGAAAACTGGAATCTACGGTAGGCTGATGTAACATGATAAACAACTGTAACGTGCAAGAAACACTCTCGACGCATGTGTTAGCAACAACAACAACTATATTATGATGATGAGATGGGGAATTTTCCCATGTGTTAGGTGTGCCAGATTCCTTCGAGGATTTGAGTGATAAACATCGGGACGCAGCGCGTGGCTCTGCCACGATGTCCTGTATCGTTTGTGTGGGTGATTTCACAATCATCTGCACTGCACGACTGTAATCATCATCGTCATCTGTTCCATCATACACGATAGCAATGTGGTAGCATTCCTCCTCTAGCGTGGAAAACCTCCCC
Source organism: Ornithodoros moubata (assembly GCA_029532675.1). Lineage (NCBI taxonomy): Eukaryota > Metazoa > Arthropoda > Arachnida > Ixodida > Argasidae > Ornithodoros > Ornithodoros moubata. Next base: position 6,528 of record JARGYV010075826.1, on the reverse strand, counting down.
ATCATACACTCAATCATGGTTGCTGTATGGGTACCGTTTTGCTATCATAAGGTTGAAAGTTAGCGCGTGTTCTGTCTCTCTCTCTTCTCTAGCGTCCCTAGTATTCTCTTTTCCACTTTGCGCGCTACAGCAGTTTAATCTTCTGCTGAGCTAAAATTAATACTGACTACTACCAAAAGGGCCGACGGAATAAAACAACAGGACGTCAGAGCATTGCGTCGAAGCATTCTCTATTCCGCATTCTTTCGACGCTTTCTGGGAATCCCCTACGACTGAATGCTACCGTACTCACCAAGCCGGAGTTCCCGGATGTAACCCCATCCTGCTACAGTGCCATTCTTGCCTCCCAGATACAGTTCGCGACTGCTCGCACCCGGAAGGCACGCGGGTACTGCATATTCGCTTAGTGGTATATCCGCAGCCAACTTCAGAAGTCCAATGTCGTTGTCCAGCCGTCTGGGGTAACCAAACTGTGGATGCAGCACAAACTTCTCAGGGGTCATGTCGATGGATCGGTGACCAGACTCCGATTCCATTAGGTGGTACTCTCCAACACGCACGCGTAGACTTCGTGGCGTAGCTCTGAAGGTATGTAACGTGAGTAACTGTTATTCCACGTTGAAGTATATGAGAGCACTCAAAGAGGCGCTTCGCGCGTTTGCGTTATTTTTGCGTGTGACACGCAGAGGCTCATAAAAGAACTAATACGACTAAATGAGGTAAGGTCCGCCCTTTCATTTTCTGTAAATGTGAGAACCAAAGGCTTTAGGGACTTAAGATCAACTTCTTCAGTCTCATTCGCTTGTCCTTTATACTGCCAAGATGGTCCAGAGGCTGTCAGTATGAAAAAGTAAAACAGTAAAGTAAGAAAAAAGGCTGTCAGTAATTTCAGTATGAAAAACCAAAATATTTTACAAGTGTTTATTTCTACATGAGAGGTTCTATATCTCCTACATCAACTTTTGGATATCATTGTTCACTTTCAGCTGAATTAAATTTGCTAAGCTACGGTTCAATGACACTTTACCATGAGTCATTTATGGTAGTCATGTTGCTCTACTCTGCTTGTAGGTGTCATTATTCGTGTTAGGACGCTGTTTCTGAACTGGCTGGTGAGAGACATGTCCATTACTTTGTGATATACCCCAACTGTACGACTGCTTTTCTGGAACACGTCAACTGGAATTAAAGTCAGCCTACTCCCCCAGTGCACTAATTCGTACTGCTGAAAATATTTTTGTGCCCAAGTTGGTAACATACGTCTACTAGTGAAAGGGATGAATATCGTCTAAGGACGTCGCCACATATTTATCGAAGTTGTCAGAAAGTTTAGGAAACAGGTAACCGGTTACTTAGTTCCGCATTTTCTGCAGATAGATTTGCTGACATCATATAGTCACAGCACTCGAGTACGCAATTTAAGCTCGCACTGATTTTTCTCAACAAAACTGCAACGTTGAAATTGGTGCAATTTGCACAAAAGCAATTTTGCGCTAGCTCTTGGGCGTTGAACACCGTAGTTCATTGCGCTAACTCAATAATTGTCTCTATATGTATATAATTCCATAGGAATGTTTATGTACATTGTCCTTGTTATATGCATTGGTATGAATGTACCTTTTTAATGTTCCGGAATATACTGAAAATCGTGAGAATATTGTGTCCTAAGCGTACACGACTGTGCAAATGATATATGAATACTCTGTTACAGCCGAGTGCTGAAGTGTATTCTTTTTTTTTTTTTTTTTTGTGCACTCAGCTAGGTCTTGCCTTTTGAACGAACCACGTTATGTAATAGGTAAATACAAATAATAAAATGAGATGACACGTCCACGAACGCATGTTTGAATTTAAGGGCTTGTATGCGAGCTATGCCAATGAAACTCGCGAAGAATTGAGTTATGTTGTGGCTGAATTGAAGCACGCGTTGTGTTGGCGGATCTCCAGAGGCAGTGGTCATGGGAGTTCGGAACAGCAACAACGTTTACGAGGGAAGCGTTGGAAAATAACTTTGACTTTAAAGCAGACTTCAAATATTATAATCATGACTGGGGTGAAATTAGTGAAACAGCGCAGGAGACTGTGCTTACCTCTGGAGGCAATGGGCTGCTGTCAGGATCCATCGTCTACTGAGGATGGTCCCGCCACACTCATGCTGTCCGTTAATCCTAAGTGAGACCTAAAATTCAACCACAATGTCTAACCAGTTCTTTTAAGCAGGATATCAGGATTAATAGAGGAACCAAAAGAAGGAATGAACTTAAAAATTGTCCAGGAAATGTGTTACCAATGCATCAGATGAATCAGACGCGTGTCGTCACTTCCGACAAATGGAAGCACACGCATAATTGAATGGTCACAAAACGGCCAGGATTTCCTTATTACAGGATGATTTGCTATCGGGTTGTAGGGCCCTTGCGTGATGATAATCTTTAACGCTAACAATAAAGAACAGAGGGAGCAGCATTCATATTTGTTCTTGGAGATGGCTTCAAGGAAGTGGAGAGTTGTATGCAGACATTATACCGTAACTTATGCGATACTTTTGCGTCCCGTGGATATATAAAAGAAGAAACACACAACACTTATTTGCACATTTCTTCGACCCGCTACAAAAAGCTGAATTGTTATTTTTATCTGATTATCATTTTTATGCAATTTTGAGGCAGGAAATGTGGTCGCTGACACAAGAAGGCTAATCTGAAGCAAGTTGGTTATGTCGTTGGTTTGCTTAGAGATCATGAATATATATTAAAGGAAATCTGAAATCAGAGGGTCATGAAAGGGTGCAACTGTAATATTGCGGTAAGCGCCGAAGCTGAATTGGAAGGAAGTAAACAAGAAATAAAGTATTAGGGTAATGCAACAGAGATTTTGATTGAGCAGAAGAGATTAGTATAGATACAAGTTTAGAGGAAATGCTTAAGGAATCAAAAATACCTTTAGCAGGAAAACTACTCAATAGTTCAGAATCACCGATTCCAAAAGTTGCTCTGTGAGAAGAGGACATCACCATCCCATCATCATGCAGCTGACGCTCTTCCCATTGATCATTACCCCTGACCTGAGTCACATGACCTGAGTCACCGAGTCTACATATTCCCACCTAAATATAAGTCCCCATGAGTTTAATCTAATAAATGACACCTTCTGGATTTCCCGTCCTGGGCCCTAACAATAAAGACATCTTCCACAGTGAATTTCCGAAATGCGTCATTTGCAGGCAAAGCCACAATCTCCAAAGAAAATAAAGAGAACGAAAGAAAAAACATACATTAAAGAGTAAATAGACACCATTAAATGCTGGTTGTACATGCATAACAATCAGGGACAGGACAAGCATGTTGATGGACAACGGAGATGAGAATGCTGGATCTGTGGACAAAAGCGTCATATTTGCACGTTGTTTGTCGTCATTGCTAGAGCAGCAACACGCCCTCGCACTTGACCCAGAAGAAGCAGTGACGCTGTACGGAATTGTGGTGGTTTTCAGCCTGCGGCGTTCTGGTTTAACCCATCTCGTACACGACGTCTCCAAGGAAATACGTCACCCCACTCCTCTCCGACACGATTGTTTTATGAATACCTGTTACTATGAAGTCGTTCGCAGATCACAAACGGAGTTATTGTAGTGAACCTTACCATTTGCTTTGTGGATACGAACCCACAACATCCTGTTTGTTTTGTATTAACAGGTAAAACACCTTGAAAGGTTATATAGGGTGTTTTTTTGTTGTTGTTTTTGCATTTTTTATTTCACGCCATATCTCTCGAGCTGGGCAAAGTATGGGGGCAACGGAGGTTACGCCACAAATGAAAGGAAATTTCACAGCCACAAAGAACGACTTCCATAATGAAAATTCATCTCTAATTACGTGAGGATTGGCGCGATTACGCACTCAAAGCAGCCCTGCTTCGAGTATGTCCGAACTGCATATGCGCATGATTGTCTGCTACCGCTCCGTCGTCATGCCGGAATACTTTAAATCCACGTAAGACAGCGAATTAAACATAAGAAAAGAAGACGAGTGAGATAAAAAAAAAAGCAATTTTCGATGTATGCTAACGGTACTAAGATGTTTAAAGGGGTTGCGACAGCTGGATTAATACACCTCTTGGTACCATAGCCACGTTGTACCACACTTCAGAATACTGAAAGAAGAAGAAGCGTTTTAATTAGCTATTTCCGTAACTTAATTTCATTTCACTTTTTTTTTATTTATTCTTATTTCAGGCACTAGCGTTTCAGTTAGCAAGAATCAACGGTACTTTGGGGTATCATGCAGGTCAGTACAATGAAACACCATAACTGTTTGTGCTTGCCAACGAGATAAAACTAAAACAGTATGTGCTATGCTGTTTGCCATTTTCTACTCTAGCTTCAGTTGCCACACTGGACGCCTTGGCGATAACTCCGGGTAGCCAACAATTTAGCGTCTCTCACGTCAAATGACGGGTTGCCCTCGTACGTCAGAGCTTAAAAGGGGGTCATCCGGGTAGATTTGAAAAAAAAAAAAAAAAGAGCTAACACATACACCTACACACGCTCGGTACTGAAGGTTTTAAAGTCGGTGTAATAGGGCTTGTACGCAAGCCAGCAACCCCTTTTATAATCTGTGCGCTGCCAAACCACGTCGCCACCGCTCTCGACGATGCTACCGGCATTGACTCGGCGCACCGATGCGTAGAGCAGAGCTTTAACTTGAGATTAAGCGTTATTGTACACTGTTAGGTTTCATTTTATGGCTAATCACCTTGTGGCGATTGTGATGAGAGCACATAACAAAAATCGCTAAGTCACTAGACAGTGAGGGAAACTGGTATTCTGAGGCTGGAACACAAATTTCCATCGTTGTTCACCGGATGTCGCCGCGTCACCTGTCGTACGACTGAGTGAAAGTAAGAAATATAAGAGTGGGAGGAGAGTGAGAGTGTAGCTACCCCTCTCAGATGACGCCCTTCGGAAGGTTAGTGATGAAGCGTGCTAGCTTAGCATCAAGGCCGTAGCTTAGTCTTCAACGAAAAATCTGTACTTGCACATAGTTCAGTCTCTGTTCCCAGCTCCTGTGTACAGGACAATATTTGAGACGGACGCAATGGTAGATGTATTGCTACATGTTCGGAGAGTTCCAGTAGGCGATGCCATCAAAATTTTCATTTCCGGGACCCTCCCCATGAAGGCGTGGGTACGCAACATTAATTTTGAGTACTGTGGAGCGGCCATACTTGGACTTACCACTGCCACGTGTGTCCCGATGAGGATACCGTTGACCACGTTTTCTTAGGGTGCCGTGATGCGATTTTTTGCGAATATCTTCCAGCGCACATTAAGAGAACAACTTAAATCCGAGGCCAATTTGCGTAGAAAATGCACGGCAAGTTTCTGCATGTCACATAATTCGCAATTGTACGCTGGCGCTCCACAAATACTCAGTAGATGAGTGGCAGAACATAAACGATGATGGCAGGGCTTAAAATCATTCATGTGTTGACTTCTTCCTTATACTGATCGCTTACATTAACATTGCATTGATATTGTCTATGGTACTTGTGCATGCTCATGAACTTTTGGTTGTATCGCTAGATCATCATGATCATTGCCTGCATCAGTATTTTCCATGTAGACTTTTCCAGTATAACAGACACTTGTGATCACGTACTTGTATATAAGCATAAGTCCACAAAATGATGTTGTAAACACCGTAATTGAGCGTGTTGGTTATGCATATTGGCAAAGAACAGAACGCGAACAAGACGAGGACACGACAGACGAATGTCCTCGTCTTGTTCGCGTTCTCCTCCTTTATTTTTTAAATATTATTTTACGTACAATTGAAAGGGACAGCCTCGTACAGAAAGGTCGATTTCGAATAATTGTTAGTACTAATGTTTACCGCGTCGAAAGCCCATCGGCAGGAGTGCAATACTTTTTGAGAAATTTAACAAAATAGTAGAGAAAGCAGACGACAGATGTCACGTGTTTTTATCATCTCTCTCCTTTTTTGCATAAAGAAACGTCATGGGGTGACGTCACAAATCACTCTTAAAACAGAACTTCACCGCACAGCACGACGATGGCCAATCGCGGTTCCAAATAATATCGTTCAGAGACGGCATTTGCTGAAAACGGTGGGCGTACACCATTTCTGGGACACTTATGCCGTGCATAAGTGTCCCAGAAATGGCGTACGCCCACCGTTTTTTACCAATCAGGTGGCCTTCCTGTGGATCAGAGATTTCCTTCATCGACGACATATATTTCTCCGTACTACAGAAGGTGACACCGAGAGGTTTGTGGTTTCTCAGGGAGTGCCACAAAGCAGCTTGCTGAATCCACTCATTTTCAACGTAGTAATGGCGGGAATTAAGACCTGCGTTCCGCGGAAAGTAAATGTGTCTATCTATGCGGACGACATCTGCGTTTAGACAGCTGGAAAGTCACGCCCAGCGCTCCGTTATCGCCTTCAGCGCTCCCTAGATGCCATCGTATCGTACCTCACGCAGGCAGGGATGGATATCTCCGCTGAA